>JAOTOM010004326.1:215000-265593 GCA_034440615.1 Ashinkailepas kermadecensis | reverse complement strand
GCCGCCGGACGAGGTCGGCGGAGTCGGTCGACTGATCTGTTGCAGTCGCACGAAGAAGTGGTAACTGGATCTGTGTCGGATCCGTGTCGAACTCATGTCGGATTGCGTGTCGGACCCGTGGCGAACTCGTGTCAGACTTTGTTGGACCTGTGCCTGATGAAGTGCTGGTGCTTTTATCATCAAACTCATGTCGGATCCCGTGTCGGGCCTGATGCGCGCGAACTCGTGTCGGACCCTGTGTCGGACCTGTGTCGAGTGAAGTGTGACTGGGTCTGCACGCAGGAATGCTGCTGTTGCTCGGATGGAATGCAGTGTTGTGCAGTGGCCTTGTATAAACATCGATTTCCGCCGGGGCCGGGTAAGGCCGTGCCGCCCATTGCAAGCTGTGATAGACAAGGGGGAGGGGCACTGAACGTCGCCGGCAGTCGATGGGGTTCGGCCAAGCCCAAGCAAATGCCGACCAAATATTGTCGCTCTCATCACATCAACTGACTGATCATGAGTGACACGTCGGGGTATTCCGAAGTACCGTGATGCATGTCAGTAAATAGCTATTTCTGCGTTATTTTCCTGACACATTTTGAAAGTCATAGGCGTTCCACGAAATGCACGAGCACGACAAGACATTTGACAGAATGCCTATTCGATACCGTTGCTGATCCCATCCGGAGCCAATGGAAGCCTGTGCCCCTGGAAAGAAACATGCAGTATAGAGCATAACGCCGAGTGGGGTTTTTCAAATCCGCCAAATCAGAATCCGTGCGAGCCCATCCATTAACATTCATAGCCGTGCCGGATACGGGAGGCCCATCGTTAACCAATCAGCTTCAAAATTCAAGATAACACAGCCTGATTGGCTACAGTAATGAGTAGCAACTAGACAATCAAAAATAATTTGACATCAATCCCCATTTATTGGATGTTGCCACACTACTGGAACAGCAGACGGTTGCATAGGGTCAGTATTGGGAGATGGTGTTCGTGGTATGAGGTAGCAATGATGTATGTGCAGAGTATCCGTTGCCACCGTATCACTACGGGCCTCTCATTGAATTGCATTGTATTGCAGTACAGCGGAAGGCACAGTCCACGTTTACAAGTGGCTGTTACTTGCCCCTCGTCAGTCACAGTTTCAAAAAGGTGAAGAGCAGTCCCAATGATATTGAATGCACAATACAGCTTTAAGAACATGCCAGGATGTCCATGCAAATGCGTCTCATTCAATAGCGGAGACGATCTGCACCCTCACACGCTTGTTAAAATCGGTGCACATGCGATGGAGCACGTGGCCGATAACATGATCGTTGTAAATAGTGAAATCATGCACAAGGAAGTATAGATCAATTCAGTAAAAAATACTGAGTGGCACAGGTGGGATCCATGTTGCTGTGTTCCAAAGGGTGGCTTGTGTTCACATAAATAGTGATCCGTCTGTGGACGACTTCTCCAGCTAGCTTACATTGCTGGATTGGTGTTGTCCCGGTGAAACCAAAGACGTGATTGTGTTATCTAAAATCGTCCATACCGTACTTTGGTTTGATGCTTCGGTATTACCAAGACCCTTGGGAGCGATGGGGTTGCTGTTGCTGTTAGGTGTTGCTATTGCTGTTGGGTATTTCTGTTTTTGTTTGTTTCTGTTTCTGTTGCTGTGGTGTAGTCTGTGACGGATTTGCTTTCCGGTTTGGCGTTGAAGCTTCAGTGCATCAGTGCATCGAGTACTATCTGGGGACCAATTTTGAAGGAAATCTGAAGAGTCCCACCTCATGGACTCTGGACCTTCGACCTTGAATATCTCAGAGTGTTTATGAACGCCCCTCTTGGCCTTTATGCTCATGATGATCAGTGCGTCGAGTACTACCCGTGTACCCATTTTGAAGAAAATCAGAGGAGTCCGATCTCGATGACCTTTGACCATTGACCCCGAATATCTCCGTAGTGTTTTGTAATTCGGCTTCGTGGTTGAGTTCCTGATAATCAGGGTGCCAAACTCAACCAGTATGCTCGCTTCCACGATGTTCCACCGGTAAGAATAGAATATCAATCTAGCTTGACGTACATATTGATATTCGTTTCGTGCACTATTATTGCTGCATATTCGCACGGAAAGAAGTCTTGACCGGAATAATCCAGCTGTTTATGAACGCCCCTCTTAGCTTTCATGCTCATGATGAGCAGTGCATCGAGTACTATCTGGGGCCCAATTGTGAAGGGAAATTTGAAGAGTCCGATCTCATGGACTCTGACCTTTGACCTTGAATATCTCAGCTGCTTATGAACACCCCTCTTAGCTTTTATTCTCATGATCAGTGCATCGAGAACTACCTGTGGACCAATTGTGAAGGGAGTCTGAAGAGTCCGACCTCATGGACTCTGACCTTGACCTTGAATATCTCAGCTGTTTATGAACGCCCCTCTTAGTTTTTATGCTCACGATGATCAGTACATCGCGTGGTATCTGTGGACCAATTTTGGAGGTAATCTGAAGAGGCCGACCTCATGGAGTCTGACCTTTGACTCTGAATAGCTCAGCTGTTTTTTTTATGAACGCCCCTCTTAGCTTTCAGCTCATGATGATCAGTGCATCGAGTACTATCTGGGACCAATTTGAAAGAAATCTGAAGAGTCCGACCACAATGACCACGACATTTGACCTTGCATATCTGAGCTGCTTTATGAACGCCCCTCTTAGCTTGTATGCTCACGATGATCAGTGCATCGAGCACTATCCGTGGACCAATTTTGAATGGAATCTGGAACGCCGCCGCCGCGGGAGCCCGCCGGCGCTGAAGGCCGGTGCGGCAGTTGGGGCGGCGGCGGTGACGGCCGGAGCCCGGCCGTCCAGCGTGGGGAAGTCGTCGTCTCGTTGATGGAGACCACGGCCGGCCGCGAGACGAGGCGTTGCGCACCCGTCTTCCCGGCGGCCACCGCTACACGCTGCGCCAGGTTACCGCCCCTGTCGACACGGGGCGTCACGGCCACAGGGCACGGGGCACATGGCCGACACAGGGGCAGTTACGGGCACAGGACACATGGCCGACACAGGGGTACGTCCCGGCACAGGGTACAGGAGTAAGTCACAGGCACGTCACGAGCGCAGGGTACATGGCCGACACAGAGGTAAGCCACGGGCACAAGGTTCATGGCCGGCACATGGGTACGTCACGGGCACAGGGTACAGGAGTAGGTCACGGGCACAGAGGCACGTCACGAGCGCAGGGTACATGGCATACACAGGGGTACATCACGAGCACAGGGCACAGTACACATGGCCGACACAAAGGTAAATCACGCGCACAGGGTTCATGGCCGGCACAGGGGGTACGTCACGGGCACAGAGCAGATGGCTGACACAACAGCACGTCGATTGGGGATGGGGTGGGGTGAGGTCGATACAGGGGCACGTCAGGTTGCTAGGCCGACACAGGTATGTCAGACCAGGTCGAGACAGCGGTGCATCAGGAGACCTCACGTGCACACGCCAAAAGGAACATTGTCTCGCCGTCAAGAGCTGCAGAGCACGAGTGACTGTATTACTGCATTACTGGAGAGATGCATCACCCGCAAACCATGACACGACGGTCGCGGCACGACACTGACCTTGGCGGTGCTGAGCGCGAGCCGGCGACCTCGACTGACCTGCCGCTGAGCTCGGCGCCGCCGGCTCTTTCTCCAGCCAGGGTCGGGAACTCCTGCGTGCTGTTCGTGTTTACACTGGGCGGCGCGGGAGGCGTCGACGGCCGCGGCGGAGGGTCCGGCGCCGGCTCCCGTCTGGGGGAGAGAAACCGGTCATCTCTCCCGGCTGAGGGTCGGGGGTCAGCTTCCGTCGGAGGTGAGAGAAGCCGGTCATCTCTCCCAACTGGTCAACTGGTCAGCTGCGATACTTCACATTCTGCAATGCTATGGAGTCGTCTCCAGCAACGTGTTCTAAAAAAACGCGACGGAGTCAGAGCATATGGTGCTTTGATATGAGAAGTACAGGGGGAAGGTGGTGCGGTGAATGTTCAACAACAACTAATTGGTTTCCGTGGTCACCTCCAAGCTGATATATTTCGCAAATCACGTTATGGCTCTTTATGATCACAGCAGTCCCACAAAATAGAACACGTTTCGACCCTAAGATGACACATCACTAAATCTCTCTGTATGGTGAAATATAGAACGTGAGGCAGGGTTGAAAAACAGCCTTGTCCTGCATTTTTTCCATCCACATTATCCTCCCCAAGAAATCGTCCTTGCCTTTTCCTTGGATGGTGCTGTTTGAAACAACTATAAACCTATTGCTCTTCCACAAGTAATACCAAAACGCAATGACAAGTGCAACAGGGTACTCGTGATGCCACACACAGAAGGGAAACTATCATCACCAAATGAAATGGCAATGACATTTTCCACTCCAGCTCCCAGATCCCAAACATGAATTAAATCGTGCCGCGAATGCATCCATCCACCACCGTCGGGTACACCATCCTGCTCACTGCTGACCACGCTGGGTAACGGCACCGCCATGATATGGAATCAAATTCATGTCCGTGCATGTCCTGAAGCAGACGACGCAATCACACAGAGGGAGAGCGTATACAAACGCTCTTGCAGAACATGTAATTCGCCAGACCTAACCTGACCTGAGCGGCACGTGCAGCAGACACGTGTTTGACTGAATCAGATTGGATTGGGTTGGATCAGGACAATATGCCGTGTCCGTACCTGTCATGTCGGACTGAATCAGCCTGGATCAGGACACCATACCATGACCGTACTTGCCGCCGTAGGAGTGGACCAGGACACCATACCATGGCCGTACCTGCCGCCGTAGGACTAGATCAGGGCACCATACCATGACCGTGCCTGCCGCCGTAGGACTGGATCAGGGCACCATACCATGACCGTACCTGCCGCCGTAGGACTAGATCAGGGCACCATACCATGACCGTGCCTGCCGCCGTAGAACTGGATCAGGGCACCATACCATGACCGTACCTGCCGCCGTATGACTGGACCAGGACACCATACCATGACCGTACCTGCCGCCGTAGGACTAGATCAGGGCACCATACCATGACCGTGCCTGCCGCCGTAGGACTGGATCAGGGCACCATACCATGACCGTACCTGCCGCCGTATGACTGGACCAGGACACCATACCATGACCGTACCTGCCGCCGTAGGACTAGATCATGGCACCATACCATGACCGTACCTGCCGCCGTAGGACTGGATCAGGGTACCATACCATGACCGTACCTGCCGCCGTATGACTAGATCAGGGCACCATACCATGACCGTACCTGCTGCCGTAGGACTAGATCAGGGCACCATACCATGACCGTGCCTGCCGCCGTAGGACTGGGTCAGGGCACCATACCATGACCGTACCTGCCGCCGTATGACTGGACCAGGACACCATACCATGACCGTACCTGTCGCCGTAGGACTGGATCAGGGCACCATACCATGACCGTACCTGCCGCCGAAGGAGTGGACCAGGACACCATACCATGACCGTACCTGCCGCCGTATGACTGGACCAGGACACCATACCATGACCGTACCTGCCGCCGTAGGATTGGACCAGGACACCATACCATGACCGTACCTGCCGCCGTAGGACTGGACCATAACACAATACCGTGATCGTACCTGCCGCCGTAGTGTGGTCCATACCTGCCGCCGTAGGACTGGACCAGGACACCATACTATGTCCGTACCTGCCGCCGTAGGACTGGACCATAACACCATACCGTGACTGTACCTGCCGTCGTAGTGAGGTCCGTACCTGCCGCCGTAGGACTGGACCAGGACACCATACTATGACTGTATCTGCCGCCGTAGGACTGGACCATAACACCATACCGTAACCGTACCTGCCGCCGTAGTGAGGTCCGTACCTGTCGCCGTATGACTGGACCAGGACACCATACCATGACCGCACCTACCACCGTAGACGTCGCTCCGGTCGCGGCCGTTGCGGCGCCGCCTGCCGGCCGAATCGGAGCTGAAGTCGAGCGCTACGTGTGCTCCTGCCGCGGCTGGCCCCGACTCTTGTTGTCAGAGTGCTCCGCCGCCCTGTGAGCTGTGGCACGGCAAATGTCGGCTCCGTTGGCTATGGCTTCACGGCAGCACGGGGTGGCGCTTGGTTTCGCTGGGTATGGGTTATGCCGCGGCGCGGTGGTGCGTTGCACTGAGATATATAGCAGCACGAGGCAGGTTTAACACCATTTACTTGGTCCCAGCCCACCAGTACACCACCTACTGGTACCCAGCCCACCAGTGCACCACCTACCGGTGTCCAACTCACCTTGGATATCGATGTTAGTACGGAAAACGACGAACTTCTTCTCGCCGCATTCGCCCTGCTCACAGAGGAAGTGCTCCGTGTGGAAGTGATGTGCCAGACTCTCGTAGTCGCTGCGGCCCAGTCGACGCGCGCGGTCACACGGGGTACCCCGCAATCACACCGGGCACGGCGGGAGGGAGGGAAGGTGAGGGGAGACTAGTGTTGAAGCCATTACCGGGGTCAAAGACAAAGTTAGTTATCTAGTGAATCATCTATTCAGAATTATGGCCTAGCGACGACAGGCCAGGTAGTGGTTGTGCCGGACAACAGGTGGCGCTGTGGAACGTCAGAATCGTATGTGGCGCGAATGGGACGAATACGGTTTTGTTCTGGAGTAGTCGATTTTGGGCGTTGGTCGTTGAGCTAACCTCGAGCGGTGATGGGTGAGGTACTGGCTAGTTGAAGTGTGACAGCAGCAGTGCAAGGTTAAGTTGGTCTCGACTAGTGGCCTTGTATGAGTTTGGATTCCAGATGAATCGCAATAGATCCGGTGGCGAGGTCTGATCAATACAGGTCACGTGAAGGGGCTATTTTGGATCGAACAGACAAAGTGATAGAAGAATCTGCAACACCATCATCATGTGCAGCCTGACAAGCCCACAGTGTGACGGTGTGTGCATGTCGTCAGTACAGGCTCCAGGCCCAAGGGGTCTCCGTGAACGGAGCGCGTGTGGTGATGGGGTTAGAGCAGGGGTGTCAGCGTTTGGGGATGACATTGGAGGCTTATCACAGAGTAGCATGCCACATACTAGTGCCGATAGTCGCTAGTAAACCACACTTGAATATATATATATATATATATATATATATATATATATATATATATATATATATATATATATATATATATACACATATACATATATATAGTATACACCTACTAGGAAAAGAGGTTAGCGTAGATTGACAAAGATCGTCAATAGGTATTCCATGACAATGCAATGCAAACAAAAACCCGGCACTCTCTTTGTTCTTGCCAGAAGTGAACACTCATATGGGATATGGTGTGTGTGTGTGTGTGTGACTGAGATGTCAAATGCTGTCCCCGGTCTCAGGAGAGGGCGATGTCGGAATCGCGAGTTCGGGTCCTCTCGCCTCCCGAGACTGCTCTTGGTGGACACACACCATCGGCACACCGACAGGCACTGCTTTGGTGTTGCTCTGCCTACTAAGCAGCCCTCCTGAACTTCCGACCGGGCGATTGCAAACCGATATGTAAGACACGGGGAACCCATCCTTTGCATCGAATTAAAGGTGACTCTAACAACCAAGCTAGAAGCACCATTTTGTTGAACTGCTCTCACCCGGCGCGAAACCTTGAGAACGCATAACTCGGTCACTCTTCAACGATCACCACGACCAACACAAAGGAAAGAGCAGACTACGTGCAGGTATGTCTAGCTTGACTGGACACAAAACACGTCACATCTCAATATGTCAAGACCTGAACAAACAGTTTCCAGATCAGGCCACCCAGTTCGATTCCCTAACATCTTGTGAAGGAACAGCAAACCAGGACAGATATTGTAATACAAAGAAAAGTGTCCACCAGGCAAAACCAAGTCTCCCCGTGAGTGGCTTGGCACAGTCAGCCCAACTCCATTCACGACACTTGCAAACGAATCACTTGTGGCGGTCTGCCGGGGCTCGGCTGACAAAAAAGGCGAGTCTACGTTAAATCGGGTCATCGGATCAGGCCGGGTCGGGTCATCGGATCAGGCCGGGTCGGGTCATCGGATCAGGCCGGGTTGGGTCATCGGATCAGGCCGGGTCGGGTAAACAGGGTCGCTCACTCGTAGAAGAGCTGCTTGCCGGTCGTTTCACACAGGTGACAATAGAAATGTTTGCGGCGCAGATGCATGAACAGCTCGTCGTTGTCCATGTACATGCTGGAAGCCGAACACCCGGTCAAAACACGTCTGCCCGAGTCCGCACACCCCACTCAAACGGTCTGCCAGATCTCGCACGCCCCGATCGAATGGTCTGTCAGAACCTGCACATCCTGGCCAAATGGTCTGTCAGACCCTGCATGCCAGGTCAAACGGTCTGCGGGAACCCGCACACCGGGTCAAAGGGCCTGCCAGAACCCGCACACCCCGGTGAAACGGTCTGCCGGAACTCGCACACGCCGGTCAAGGCAAGCACTCAGTGATTACACGTCACTGACAAAACGGCAGCGTAAATTATTCGTGAAATAGGGTGGAATATACCACTTTCTGAGCACTGAATGGACATCTTTTCCAAGGACGTATCGGCATCGTGCTTGTTGATGTGTGCCTATGAGGTCTCCTTGACACGTTCCTAAGAGTATTTCGCGTATAAATAGCATACTTGTGCTCACCATTAAGGATTGATTACACAAGCATCTCGTGACACAATTCCAAACACAGAGATTATCTATGACGTGGTGTGTTAAACAATGCGATCTGTTGATAACATGGCATTGCAATCGTTATCGCCAACATAGGTATCCATATATTAGGTATCTCCAAAATTAGACTAAAAAACGTGCACTGATGTGTACACTGTTGGCTCAAATGGAACTTGAAGGGCAAACGATATTTTAATTGACACGCTTCCATGGCAGGTTTCTACATCCTACTGTACTAGTATCGACATCTCACACCTAACGAAAAAACATTATTTTAACACTGCAAAACGGTCGAGCAAGTGCAAAGATTCGCATCAGCAACCGAGGAGCACGTGTAGGAGGTGCGCACACGGTTCATTTATCGTTTCTAACTGCATCCCGTTTACAAGCATCATGCTTATGCTCACCATAACAGACCCGGTATCGAGATAACGAACATCCCGTATCGCAATTCTAGGTCAAGGCATTTCATATGAGGTGCTATGTTATGTTAGTTAGTTATTTGGGCTTTAGGGCGCATCGACTTCATTGGTCATGTAGCGACCATGTGCTATGTTATACAATGCCAGTTTATAGCATAGGTGTTTGTATCGTTCATAGCGGTGTCCCCAACTTAGGTACCTCCCAAACACGCAAAGCAGGAACAGTGATATGTACACAATTGTCTCTAAACTGGGTATGCAGGACCTAACATATTTTCATAACATTAGTTGCATGGCGATTTCGACATCCTACTGTACTCGTTTCGACCTCTCACACCTAACGAGGTATCAGTATGTTAACACTGTGCGCACATGTCAACCGTACGACCCAGTCGCACACGAGTACTTGGCTGCACCAGCGAGTGCACAGCGAGGTCACGATGGCAACACAGTGATAAATTATTCGTGAAATAGGGCGGTATATACCACTTACTGAACGCTCAATCGACATCCCTCCCAAATAAGTATCGACATCGTGCCTTTCGGTGCGTGCCTGTGAGGTTGTCATGCCTCGTTTCTAATAGTATTCCGTTGATACGTATCATGCTTATGCTCACCATAACGGATCCGGGATTGTGATGATGAACAATTCCTAGTGAAATTCCAGGTGAAGGGATTACCTATGAAGTACTATGGTATGCAATAAACGTTTAAAGTATAGATGTTTGTATCGTAATGGTTGATGTCGATATCCCCAAATTAGTTACCTCTCAAACCATGGAAAATGGGTAGTTATATGCATGCAATTGTCTCAAAACTGGGTTTCAAGGAGCAAAGTATTTTAAGCAGCATTATTTCCATGGCGATTTCGACATCCTCCCCTACTCGTTTCGATATCTCACACCTAACGACAAATCATTACTTTAACACTGTGGCAGCAGGTCAACTCCTGGGAGGTTGGTTGGTTGGTTATTGGTTGGTTATTGGTTTTACGACACGTCGACCGTTGAGCCATATAGCGTCGCCAATCTTTCACGCCGATTGGTCGCGGGCGAAGAGTAGTGACAGGTGAGACTCGAACCCACAATCTTTCGATTGTGAGACGAGCATCTTACCCCTAGACCAGTCGTGCCCTCACTCCTGGGAGGCGACAGCACAGTGTTGCGGCCGCGTCTCAGGAGGCCCGTGTGGCCAAGTCAAGCCGTGCCATGCTCCCGTCCCCAGACTCAACATAGCACAACAGCAGCACTATGGCGAACAAGGCCCACTGAGTGACTGGTGTACAAGAAAATATGTCAGTGAATGGCACCTTCACAGAATGATCCGGTTGCATTACCAAGAAAAAGAACGTTAGAGCTTACTTAGCACAAAAATGCCTGCCCAGTGACCACCGTGTGCATGTTTTCAACATTGTCATGTCACTTTCAGTTAATAAAACTAAACGTCCATAAATTTATATAACTGCCTTGTGTGGGCTATGGCCAACAGTTCTGATGAAGAACGGTGTAAATGCGTAACTGGACGATTGATGAAATAAAGGGGATACTAAAAGAAAAAACTGGTTTCAGTCAAGCAACGAATAAAAAGAACACTGAAGGTACCACACAGCTTTTTGAAATTTGCCAAGTGTCGCTGAAAGGAAATTAGAATACTGAAAGCATCCATAACAGACGTTCTCCTTCCTGTGTGGGTAAAAATATCCAGTATCTGACAAGCATAGATCTGAACACCTCACAATCCAAACAAGATCCCACTGACCCACGTGCCGCTATCGCCATCTACCGGCGCCGGATAGAAGTACCGTTTCTCGCAGAACTCGCAGAGCGGGTGACCGCGATGGAAGTCGTCCGGGTCGCCCTTCCGACGATGCAATGCCAGCGTATCTCGGGTGTACAGTTTGCGCTCCGAGGTGAACACCTGGCAACAGTGTCGCACACGTGGTCGGACACGCATATAGCAAACGAAATCAAACTCCATGCATTGCTGTCAAATTGTCCGCATCATCAATATCGCCTCATCATGTCCTTAATCATTTATTGGGGGAAGATATACTTGTGGATCCACCAGAAGACATTAGCTACTGAATTCAAAGTGACAGTGATAGACAAGATACATTCTTTGACAAAACCATCTAGTTGATCTCGGATATTTATGCGGATATGTGCACGAGTGGGTACCTGATAATGAAACACACTTAACAAGAACAAGACATAATGTCTAAAAACAGACACATTGGTAGATATGAGAGGAAGGACAAATCAGCAACAATATTTTGTAAATGTATTATAGCAACGAATTCCATGCAGTTGAAGCACTACATACATAACTTAATTGAAGGTACCGACTGTGCATTTTTCAAACTAAAATCTTTGTGAAAGAACAGTTGGATCATTGAACAAACAGGAACCATCGGTAAACTTGAGAACTTCACCATCTCAAATCCTGTGCTACCCTGTAACGCCAAAATGAGTCTCACAAAGTGGTTGACGAAGGGTGCATTTGGAGCTCGGATACTGTCAAAATTGTCTGTGTCACATCACACTTTTGGATCAGATCTGCCAATTCATCATTCAAACCTCACAGGAACTGGAAAAACATCCAGATCCTGCGAGAACAAAAATTCAGATGAAATCTGCAGGATCTGTGTGACGTTACTAGCATTAGCAGCAATTGTGGTGAACACGTTCATACAGCACGCGCCATGTTGCTTTGAGCCATCAACGTCATGGTGCTTGATAATGGGGAGATGTAGGTATTTTCCAGTTCAAGTTTGGATGCATATGGTTGTGATATTTTTGAGCCCAGATAAATCAAAGGAACAAATTCTTAGGCTACAATAAGCTGGTAACTATGCAAGAGCCAACATTACCAACGTACGAAACCAGGGGTTCCGACCCCTACAACCGACCCAAGATCTCCAGCCATGGTGTCATGGTCTTCTATATGTAGTTTTGATGGTACCTTGCAGACACCACTCAGCCCCTTTCATCCAGCATTGAAACACACATTCATCAATCCGGGTAAGACAGCATCAAGGTTTCCTTTGTCGGAAATGTCGTACTCGGGAGTATACCTGACCACATCCAATAACCTCCCAGTGAACATGCTGACAGCGGTCCTCGGTCAGCTAGGGAGTGGAATGTCCGCCAATGCTGACATGCAACCGACACCCAGCTGACATGTAGCCAACGTCAGGCTGATGTCGGGGTGCTAGGGGCCCGCTATCGGCTGGGGAGTGAAATGTCGGACATCAGTCTGACGTCAGCTGGCCACTATTGATATCCTTAATTGAACCAAACATATGTGACAAATTGTATTCAATGTTGTTTAAAGTTCAAATAATTATACAGATTGCAGACATAGGCTATATTGACATTGCTGTCAGGGTTCAGGACTGTCCAATGTCCACACCAGGAACCTGTTGCTGCACCAATTGCTGTACCAGCCACACCTCTGGCCTCCCACCCTGCCCAAACAAGATCTTGTTGAAAGTGCCACACTGCAGTCTGGCTAATCATGAAAGGAATATTTATTGAATATGTAGTTCACATATGATAAGTTCTGAATAATAATTTCCAAGAATGAAGAATATTAGCAAGATCTTAAAGCATATTCTACACATCTAATAAAACATCAGTAGATGTGATGCAATCAAGCATATGTACTTCAGTGCACTTTCTTATCCAGGGCAAGCAATGTCTTGAACACAAAAGCAATTTCTTACACAGACCAGTAATGTTTTAACTAAACCAGTAATGTTAATTTCTTACCAGACCAGTAAATCCAATACAATCCATTCAACAAAAATGCAAGCATTTGTCCTGTTCCAGCATTCATACCACATGCATGGTGCATAAACAACAAAGTTACACCATACTTATGGTGCATCAACATTGGTGGGTGTATTTGTGAATATTCCAATATTAGGTAGCCTTCTTTCTACTAATAAACAGGCGGAAACATACCTACCTACCTACCCACTTCCTTAATAATAATTGAACCTGTATATCATATCAACAAGAAAGCAGTTTTTGTTGTCTGAGCTGCGGCATAAACGTAACTGTTCTTCCCAACACATCCTGTTCGTGAGCCTGCCCTCTCTCCTGCCAGCATTTCTGCTGAACGTCACACACGAGGTGAGGTCAGCATCGACGTCACGGATTCTATCCAGTTTCTAGTGCGACCCAAAATTACGATGCGACCACTCATTTTCTCTGCAAAGGATTACTTTTCAGTTGCCAAACCAATACGGTATTCTTTTACTTTCTGATGTAGTGGAAGTAAGCAGAGATTCAGCAGAGATTCAGCAGGGATTCAGCAGGGATTCAGCAGGGATGCGGCAGAGATCGACGGCCCCTTCGATCTCGGTGGACATCGAATCTAACGTGCTGCATATCAATCGAAAGTGCTCGAAATCCCAAATAATATGAACATACTATTCATTTCGTCGGCCCCTTAGGAAAAATTGTATGGGCATGACAAAATTTCGAGTCTATGGGCAGGCCCCTACGATTTTCACAAAAATCACTGTCTAGGTCCGGGTCGGGTAGTCAATAAATATGGCTGAAGAAACCTATATGGGAATTGAATACTAAAAGTTCCTATGGGGAAAGAAGAAATATAATTTGCGTGAAATTTATAGAAGAATGCTAGATCTATCGTATTGCATATCAATCGCAAGTGCGCGAAATTCCAAACAAAATGCCACGAATTTTTATTTCGCCTACCCCTTAGGAAAAATTGTATGGGCATTACAATATTTCGAGTCTATCGGCAGGCACCTGCGATTTTCACAAAAATCACTGTCTAGGTCCGAGTCGGGTAGTCAATCAATATGGCTGAAGAAACCTATATGGGAATTTAATACTAAAGGTTTCTATGGGGAAAGAACAATTAGAATATTCGCGAAAATTCGAGAAACATGTTAAAGATATCTTGTTGCATATCAGTCGAAAGTGCTCGATATCCCAAACAAAACGACCCTACTTGTTATGTCGTTTACCCCTTAGGAAAAATTATATGGGTATCTCAAAATTTCGAGTTTATGGGTAGGCCCCTACGATTTTCACAAAAATCACTGTGTAGGCCCGGGTCGGGTAACCAATCAATATGGCTGAAGAAACCTATGTGGGAATTGAATACTAAAAGTTCCTATGGGGAAAGAAGAAATATAATTTACGTGAAAATTATAGAACCATGCAAAATATATCGTGTTGCATATCAATCGAAAGTGCTCGGAATTCCCCAAAAAATGTCACTAATTTTTATTTCGCGTACCCCTTAGGAAAAATTGTATGGGCATGACAAAATTTCGAGTCTATGGGCAGGCCCCTACGATTTTCACAAAAATCACTGTCTAGGCCCGGGTCGGGTAGTGAAACAATATGGCTGAAGAAACCTACATGGGAATTGAAAACTAAAAGTTCCTATGGGGAAAGAAGAAATATAATTTACATGAAAATTATAGAAGCATGCTAAATCTATCGTGTTCCATATCAGTCGAAAGTGCTTGAAATTCCAAAGAAAATGTCACTAATTTTTATTTCGCGTACCCGTTAGGAAAAATTGTATGGGCATGACAAAATTTCGAGTCTATGGGCAGGCCCCTACGATTTTCACAAAACTCACTGTCTAGGCCCGGGTCGGGTAGTGAAACAACATGGCTGTAGGAACCTATATGGGAATTGAATACTAAAAGTTCCTATGGGGAAAGAAGAAATATAGTTTACGTGAAAATTATAGAAGCATGCTAAATCTATCGGGTTCCATATCAATCGAAAGTGCTCGAAATTCCAAACAAAATGTCATTCATTTTTATTTCGCGTACCCCTTAGGAAAAATTGTATGGGCATGACAAAATTTCGAGTCTATAGGCAGGCCCCTGCGATTTTCACAAAAATCACTGTCTAGGTCCGGGTCGTGTAGTCAATCAATATGGCTGAAGAAACCTATATGGGAATTGAATACTAAAAGTTTCTATGGGGAAAGAACAATTAGAATATTCGCGAAAATTCAAGAAACATGTTAAAGATACCTTGTTGCATATCAGTCGAAAGTGCTCGATATCCCAAACAAAACGACCTTACTTGTTATGTCGTCTACGCTTTAGGAAAAATTATAGGGGCATCTAAAAATTTCGAGTCTATAGGCAGGCCCCTACGATTTTGACAAAAATCGTTGTCTAGGGCTGCGTCGGGTAGTCAAACAATATGGCTGAAGAAACCTATATGGGAATTGAACACTAAAAGTTCTTATGGGGAAAGAAGAATTAGAATATTCGCGAAAATTCGAGAAACATGTTAAATCTGTGTTATTGCATATGAATCGAAAGTGCTCGAAATCCCAAACAAAACGCCACTACTTTCTGTGTCGTCTACCCCTTAGGCAAATACGACGACCGGTGGCTCGCCAGATGATGATGTGTTGTGACGGCCGGTGGCTCGTCTGATGCTGGTGTTCTGTGACGACCGGTGGCTCGTCTGATGCTGGTGTGCTGTGACGACCGGTGGCTCGTCTGATGCTGGTGTGCTGTGACGACCGGTGGCTCGTCTGATGCTGGTGTGCTGTGACGACCGGTGGCTCGTCTGATGCTGGTGTTCTGTGATGACCGGTGACTCGTCTGATGCGGTGTGTTGTGACGACCGGTGGCTCGTCTGATGCGGTGTGTTATGACGACCGGTGACTCGTCTGATGCGGTGTGCAGTGACGACCGGTGGCTCGTCTGATGCTGGTGTTCTGTGATGACCGGTGACTCGTCTGATGCGGTGTGTTGTGACGACCGGTGGCTCGTCTGATGCGGTGTGTTGTGACGACCGGTGACTCGTCTGATGCGGTGTGCAGTGACGACCGGTGGCTCGTCTGATGATGGTGTTCTGTGATGACCGGTGACTCGTCTGATGCGGTGTGTTGTGACGACCGGTGGCTCGTCTGATGCGGTGTGCTGTGACGACCGGTGACTCGTCTGATGCGGTGTGCAGTGACACGTGGCTCGTCTGATGATGGTATTCTGTGATGACCGGTGACTCGTCTGATGCGGTGTGTTGTGACGACCGGTGGCTCGTCTGATGCGGTGTGCAGTGACGACCGGTGGCTCGTCTGATGATGGTATTCTGTGATGACCGGTGACTCGTCTGATGCGGTGTGTTGTGACGACCGGTGGCTCGTCTGATGCGGTGTGCTGTGACGACCGGTGACTCGTCTGATGCGGTGTGCTGTGACGACCGGTGACTAGTCTGATGCGGTGTGCTGTGACGACCGGTGGCTCGCCTAATGCTAGTCTGGTGTGGCGACCGGTGGCTCGCCTGGTTCGATCACGTATCCTATGCTGTGTGACATTCTAGATGCAAAATTAACCCGCGAGGTAGCTGAACTCCCTGGAACACGAGGGTTCCAGCGAGTTCCAGTGTGAATATTTCCTCGTGGCATATTCGGACTTTCTGTCCCCAACGCTCGAAAAAGAATACACACTTTCCCACAATAGGACACGCATATATCTGCTTCCTACGTCATATGTACAGAAGTCGAAAACGGCATAACGAGATAAAAGACAAGTGTGTTTAAGTTCGGATATTTGGGTTTACATTCGGAAACGGATCGGTCCGCACTCTCACCGCACTGGAGAGCAGCTCGCTCAGCGGTGCACCACCAACCTGCACTTAGCACGAGCAATGCGAGCAATGCGAGAAATACGAACAATACGAGCAATACGAGCAATACGAACAATACGATCAGTTGCGTTACAGCGGTGACACCAACGTCGTCGACGTGGTCGACTCCATGCGCACCGCGTGCGCGTTCCCGCGTGAGCGCCGCGCCACCGCCATCCATGCTCGCTCGGCTTGGGGTGCATGACGCTCCGCCTCCCGCCACCTGCGCCACCGACGCCACCGACGACAAGTCGCCAGCCTTGCCAGTCCATATCCGGAGCCGCAGCCTCCATCAGCTCCTGTGCCGCCCTCACATCGACAGATGCTGGCAGATTCAGCAGCGAGTCCAGGTGGACGAGCCTTTTTGCTCGCCACAGTGCCACAAAGAGCGCCCAGTGGCAGCCGCCGACGTTATATGGCAACAGCCACACTGCCTTGCCTGGTCGAACACGCTCAATGTGACGGCGTACACACGGCCGGCAGACTGATCTCATTGCCGTGCGCCAGAACACGGAGAACGGTGCCACCGTCGATGGCCACACGGCCGCACAGAAGCGGTCAATGTCCAGGTCGGTGAGCCACGCCGACACTTGCAGGCGCTGGCTGTGGACCGCTGCATGGCGTTGCCGACTCTGTTGAGGCGCGGTCATTGTGGCGGCTATTCTACCAACAGCCAACACTGCTCTCTCAGCTGGCATGACCTCACGAGTTTTCTGGGCTAGCGTGGCCACAGGTGCACCTTCAGCAGACACGGCCATGGCGCGTACTTCTCCAGTCGGCGTGGCCACGGGGGCGCCCTGTTAAAATCGTAGGGCCTGCCTATTGATTCGACATTTTGAAATGCCCATATAAATTTTACTAAGGCGTAGACGACACACAAAGTAGTGTCGTTTTGTTCAGGATTTCGCGCACTTGCGATTCATATGCAACAACATAGATTTAATATGTTTCTCGAATTCTCGCGAATATTATAATTCTTCTTTCCCCATAGAAACTTGTAGTGTTCAATTCCCATATAGGTTTCTTCAGCCATATTGTTTGACTACCCGAACCGGGCCTAGACAGTGATTTTGTGAAAGTCGTAGGGGCCTGCCAAGAGACTCGAAGTTTTAAGATGCCCATATAATTTTCCAAAGGGGAAGACGACACAACAAATAGTGGCGTTTTATCTGGGATTTCGAGCGCTTTCGATTGATACGCAACAAGATATATTTAACATGTTTCTCGAATGTTCGCAAATATTATAATTTTATTTCCCCATAGAAACTTTTAGTGTTCAATGCTCATATAGTTTTCTTCAGCCATTTAGTTTCCAATTCCCATATAGGTTTCTTCAGCCATATTGTTTCACTACCCGACCCGGGCCTAGACAGTGATTTTTGTGAAAACCGTAGGGGCCTGCCCATAGACTCGAGATTTTGTCATGCCCAGACAATTTTTCCTAAGGGGTACGCGAAATAAAAATTAGTGACATTTTTTTGGGAATTTCGAGCACTTTCGATTGATATGGAACACGATAGATTTAGCATGCTTCTATAATTTTCACGTAAATTATATTTCTTCTTTCCCCATAGGAACTTTTAGTTTTCAATTCCCATATAGGTTTCTTCAGCCATATCGTTTCACTACCCGACCCGGGCCTAGACAGTGATTTTTGTGAAAATCGTAGGGGCCTTCCCATAGACTGGAAATTTTGAGATACCCATATAATTTTTCCTAAGGGGTAAACGACATAATAAGTAGGGTCGTTCTGTTTGGGATATCGAGCACTTTCGATTGATATGCAACACGATATATTTTGCATTCTTCTATAATTTTCACGCAAATTATATTTCTTCTTTCCCCATAAGAACTTTTAGTATTCAATTCCCATATAGGTTTCTTCAGCCATATTGATTGGTTACCCGACCCGGGCCTAGACAGTGATTTTTGTGAAAATCGTAAGGGCCTTCCCATAGACTCGAAATTTTGAGATACCCATATAATTTGTCCTAAGGGGTAAACGACATAATAATTAGGGTCGTTTTGTTTGGGATATCGAGCACTTTCGACTGATATGCAACAAGATATCTTTAACATGTTTCTCGAATTTTCGCGAATATTCTAATTGTTCTTTCCCCATAGAAACCTTTAGTATTCAATTCCCATATAGGTTTCTTCAGCCATATTGATTGACTACCCGAATCGGACCTAGACAGTGATTTTTGTGAAAATCGCAGGGGCCTGCCCATAGACTCGAAATTTCGTAATGCCCATACTATTTTTCCTAAGGGGTAGACGAAATAAAAATTAGTGACATTTTGTTTGGAATTTCGAGCACTTTCGATTGATATGGAACACGATAGATTTAGCATGCTTCTATAATTTTCATGTAAATTATATTTCTTCTTTCCCCATAGAAGCTTTTAGTTTTCAATTCCCATATATGTTTCTTCAGCCATATTGTTTCACTACCCGACCCGGGCCTGGACAGTGATTTTTTTGAAAATCGTAGGGGACTGCCCATAGACTCGAAATTTTGTCATGCCCATATATTTTTTCCTCAGGGGTAGGCGAAATAAAAAGTAGTGGCATTTTGTTTGGAATTTCGCGCACTTGCGATTGATATGCAACACGATAGATCTAGCATTCTTCCATAATTTTCACGCAAATTATATTTCTTCTTTCCCCATAGGAACTTTTAGTATTCAATTCCCATATAGGTTTCTTCAGCCATATTGATTGGTTACCCGACCCAGGCCTCGACAGGGATTTTTGTGAAAATCGTAGGGGCCTGCCCATAGACTCGACATTTTGTGATGTCCATATATTTTTCCTATGGGGAAGGCGAAATAAAAATTAGTTACATTTTGTTTGGCATTTCGAGCACTTTCGATTGATATGCAACACGATATATTTTGCATTCTTCTATAATTTGCACGCAAATTATATTTCTTCTTTCCCCATAGGAACTCTTAGTATTCAATTCCCATATAGGTTTCTTCAGCCATATTGATTGTCTACCCGACCCGGACCTAGACAGTGATTTTTGTGAAAATCGTAGAGGCCTGCCCATAGACTCGTAATTTTGTCATGCCCGTACAATTTTTCCTTAGGGGCCGACGAAATGAAGAGTATGTTCATATTGTTTGGAATTTCGAGCACTTTCGATTGATATGCAGCACGTTAGATTCGATGTCCACTGAGATCGAAGGGGCCGTCGATCCCTGCCGAATCCCTGCTGAATCTCTGCTGAATCTCTGCTTACTTCCACTACATTACTTTCTGCCGTAGCGTTGTTTACACTTATGTAACCGAATGTGCCGCATATCGGCAGGAAATGTCGCACTGTTCAAATATACAACTGGATATGGATGCAACGTTTTGATGACGTCACAAACAGTCACAGTGATACGACTTATTCGCCCATCGGGAAACCGGACGGTGTTGCAACATTACATATAACTCAGTGCAGCGTGAAACTGCCATGAAGCCATCAGATCATCAGGACCTCTTGAAATAGATCCAGGGAACATATTCTGGTGGTATTTCCACATGGGGATACCAAAAAGTGCATGACGGCAGAAAGTAAAACGGAAGGTTATACCACATTATGTATATGCTAGGGCAGCAAGAAACCACCATGGAACCATCGCAGTGGGTCCATATCATCAGGACCTCTTCAAATATATCCAGTGATTATATTCTGAACGTATTTCCACATGGGGATTACGAAAAGTGCATGACCGCAATAAGTAAAAGGGACGGTTATACCACATTATGTATACGTTACGGCAGCGAGAAACCACCATGAAACCATCGCAGTGGGTCCTGATCATCAAAACTTCTTCCAATATATCCAATGATCAATTAGGAAGGTATTTCCACATGGGGATATCAAAACGTGCATGACGGCAGAAAGTAAAACAGAAGGTTATACCACATTATGTATAGGTTACCCCAGCGAGAAACCACCAGGAAACCATCGCAGTGGGTCCAGATCATCAGGACTTCTTCCAATATATCCAGTAATCTTATTCTGAAGGTATTTCCACATGGGGATACCAAAAAGTGCATGACGGCAGAAAGTAAAACAGAAGGTTATACCACATTATGTATATGCTAGGGCAGCAGGAAACCACCATGGAACCATAGCAGTGGGTCCAGATCATCAGAACTTCTTCCAATATATCCAGTGATCATATTCTGAAGGTATTTCCACATGGGGATCACGAAAAGTGCATGACGGCAGAAAGTGAAACGGAAGGTTATGTCACATTATGTATACGTTAGGACAGCGTGAAACCACGATGAAACAATCGCAGTGGATCCAGATCATCAGTACTTCTTCCAATATATCCAGGGATCATATTTTGGCGGTAGATAGATAGAGATACCAAAAGATTCCAAAGATACCAAAAAGTGCACGACGGCAAGGAGCTGAAAAGGTGTTACACGATTATGTATGAAGGTATATATATATATATATATATATGTATATATAATTCATGCATGTATATACGCAAATACTACTGTGATTGTTGGTTGCGGATATTTTTCATCCTGTTATTTTCTTGGTGGTGAAGTGTCGTTTCTTCAGAGTTGGATTGTAAGTCCGGTATTGATCAACAACAAAATGTGATAATGAACGACGACTGGCGCAGTATTGGCGTTTCCACCCAACTCCTGGACGGGGCTGGCTGTCGGGCTTGGTATGGCGGCCACTTACACCGGGTACTTGGCCGCGATGGCGCTGATCAGGGCCCGGAACTCCTGCCAGCAGTCATATTCATGTGAACTGATCAGGCCGTATGTGCATAGAGGGAAAAAAACATGTTACGAACGCAATGCCGATACCACTCTCCCTGGGAAGGTCAATTTTTAATGCTATTTTTATGCGCCTTTACTGAAAATTCATCACAAGTAAAGAATACACCTTTGGTGCGCATCTTCTATACTTGTCATCTCAAAAGCATATTTTGTGCATCCCCGATCACTTGGAACATTTCAGCTCACATATTTCCCAGTTCCTTCCAAAATTATCACACATATCTCCTTACCAGCCGATTAACGAAAGGGAGTACTGCCGGAGCCATAATCCATACTGGGAGTCATACTTCTTCTTTTTCATTACTGGCAGTTCGTCTGTTTTTTATCTTTATCCATGATGAAAAGTGATGACATAACTGTTTGCACCAGCCTTACTTATTCCGTTCCAGTTTTATCCCTACCGATTATAAGCGTTTTGCGTATTCTTTGCATTCTATTACATCTGCGTGTTCTATTCTTCTTCCTCGTCTATCGCTAAACGTCAATTGACATCTGCGCTCACATTTAACACCATTATACTTACGTTGCCGCGGTGTCGACGCTGCCACATTAATTCATCAATGCGGCTCGCCAGCATCTCCCGGCTCGTCCCTCGCATGGCCTTGATGCGTGACTTCAGGAGAGACCAAGTGCCCTCCGCCCGGTTTGTGTGGACACCTGAATAGGAATATCAGTATGTAGAGCTACGGGTAGCATTGTGAACATTGACATGGAATGTACAATCGGTGAAATATTTTTTTTTCCTAAATCTTTAGCGGAGGCAAAGTGCCATCTGCTAGAGATTGCTACGTTAAAGAAGTAATTACGTTATTCCGGCTTATGTGACATCCGGTTATATCAACTAGTCAAGAAAGGAGAGACGCCGTCAAACAAGAAACATGGCGTAGAACACACATGGCATACAGCAGGGCCTATTTTAACATGTTAACTGGGGTGGAAGCTTCCACCCTAGTCCCCCAGATTTCAACCCCAGTCGTCGAGACTTTCCACCCCAGTGAGGGCCCATGCTGAAGGATCTTTCTGAGAACCTGGCTGCCTCAGAAGTCGTTGGAACCATCAGAAACCTACATTTTTTGTACTTGATCCGTACAATCAATGAGCCATCCAACGCTCACTGTGATATTTGTTATCACTTTGATGTATTAAAGCACAGTACCTACACCATTGTGTATGCACTTACACTCGCAACGTTGTAGATACCCGTAAGTTGTGCACGGTACCACGCCGAGCCTCGCCGAGAATGGTATTTTATTACAAAATCCTTCGCGAGGAGGTGCGTAATAAAAACAAGCGCATGCCTCTCAAGTTCATCCGTGCGGCGTGCCGCTGTGATGCTGCGAGTGAATTATCTGCGCGCCCTATGCTCATTGATTTGTGTTGCCGGTGCCGCCAGAGAGGTGTCGGTGGCTGCTAGTTGCTACGTTTGCTGTGTAATCAAATACAGGAGCGAAAGTAGTGTGTGGAAGTTTCCATTGAAATTATTTCACTTACAAGTTACATAAAGACTGCACATACAAGTACTAACAATGGAAGGATCGGGGCCCGTTAAAAAGAAACGTAAGACGTCAGGGGCGCAGGTCCAAAAACAGTGGGAGTCGGCAGCCCGGTCTTGTTCTACTCCATCAATCCTTCAATTTTTCAAGTAAGTACCAGTCGACGATGCCCTGGGTCTAGCAAATAAGTTCACAGTCCAGTTCTGCGGGGGAGGGGATCCAAGAGAATTCTCAACATTCTGGACAAATTCACCCTGTGGCGCCTGAAAGCTTCCGGTAACATTGGGCAAGTACCTAAGTATTTCGTTCATGAAATGACGATACCGACACAAAATTAAAATCATTTCCTTCACTGCACTGAAATACAAAGCAAATGACATGGATCTCTCACATTTCGTTGATCGCTAATTGACTCGTTTGTAGACCTGCATCCTCCGGCTCCCAGCAACCGTCAGCCTCTGCCCGTCCTGCTGGTGACGGCTCCCAGCAGCCGTCAGCCTCTGTCCGTCCTGCTGGTGCCGACTCCCAGCAGCCGTCAGCCTCTGCCCGTCCTGCTGGTGACGGCTCCCAGCAGCCGTCAGCCTCTGCCCGTCCTGCTGGTGACGGCTCCCAGCAGCCGTCAGCCTCTGCCCGTCCTGCTGGTGATGGCTCCCAGCAGCCGTCAGCCTCTGTCCGTCCTGCTGGTGACGGCTCCCAGCAGCCGTCAGCCTCTGCCCGTCCTGCTGGTGACGGCTCCACGCCCGCTCTCAGTCACTGTACTGGTAAGTACACACCTATATACGATATAACTGTACCGTTGCGGCGCTCTTAAACCAAAAGCATAATTATCATAAGCAAGGGTGTCGCCACGAGGCGGAAACAGGTGAGGGGGGGGGGGGTGAAAGACTTTTGAAGTCAATTCTTTCTATGCAACGCCCATAGGCGTAATGCTTAAAATCCGAAAACCTGGGAGGGGCCGGGGGGCTGTGGCTACGCCCATACATACAACAATGTTATCGGTAGTCGGTTCCATATCATAACAATAAGTAACACTAAGATAAATGTTTAATGTGAGGGATGCTGTTTGCCGCCTGATAGTCTGACATGGGCACCTACATATTTTTTTCTTCAAAGTATTCAAAATACGAAAATAATTCATTGCGGACTTGTGCTGACCTGCTGATTGTAGGTGCGACATATAAGGTCAATGGTTTTCGTATCTTAGGTACCTACCTACTTATAGCACAAAAATGCCCAACATACCTATTTATAACGTAAATTATCCTCCATAAATTAAGAGTTTGGCTAGTTCCGCAAAAACTGTCATTGATCTATCTCCTGCAGGATCGAACTGGTACAAAAGGTACAAACTCGACCTGCAATGGCTGATATCCAACTGCAAGTCACTGCGAAGGGAGAGCAGAAGGTGACCAAACGGCGGTAAAAACAGGGCCTACATCGTTTGTGAGGTTTGTCAGAGCCAGCAGGATGCGGCAAACAAAGCGTCTGCCAACGGAGTCGTCGGTGCGGCCTCAGGCATGCTTGCAGAAGGTGTGGAGAAACTCCGCCGTGTTGTGGACTACCTTCTTGGTCGTCCTCACCACGCAGCTGCTGAGGCTCAGAAGCTGGAAGAGATGTGGAACAGACAAACCGATAAACACCCGTGGCTCAGCATCATCAAGCGGCACAAGTCAACCACCATAGAGACCCTCATTAAGCTGGCTGTAGACGTGTACAGCGATTCCATGATGGAGACTCCGTCGGCGTGGTCATGGCCGTGTCGTTCGCTGGCCACAATGCACATTAGTCGGCTCCTGTCCGCCATGTCAGACCATGGGTGGGAGTGGGAGTTCACACCCACAACTCCCTCTGGAACAGAGCTGCACTACCTCTATCCAGCCGTGTACCGGGATATGCTAGAGTCAGTTGCAGCTGTGGAGGCAGAAAAGCTAGCAGACACCATCAACGCAGGCATCTGTTCCAGTATCCAGGTGGATGGAAGCGTGGATCGGATGCAGCTGGACACCAAGTTCGTCACGGCCCGCACAGTCTCAGAGAACGGCAGGCTCACCTCTCTCTTTCTAGGCGTAGTCGAGTCTAAGAGCGGGGGTGCAGAGGGCTTGCTGGAAGCCACTACGCTCGCCCTGAACCATGCCAAGGCGGACACCGAAAAGCTGGTCGGCATAACGACAGATGGGGAAGCCGCCAACACTGGCCGGTCCAGTGGCCTCTGGAAACGCCTGGAAGACCATGTCAAGCACAAGCTGCTGGTGATGTGGTGTGTCTGCCACCGCTCCGATCTGGCTGTTGAGAGCACTGAAAACTCTGTCCCGGAGCTTCGGCTGTGGAAGTCTGACTTGCCGAGCGTGGCCACATACTTTCGCTCATCGAAGTCCAGGACGAAGATGCTAAAGAAAGCGGGAGCAAAGTATGTATTTCCAGCATACTTCGAGGTGCGGTTCGCTGAGCATCTTCTCAGTCTGGTTAACGCCGTGCTGGCAAACCTTCCAGCGTGTCGAGAAGTTTGGAGAGAAATCGCTGCCTCGCAAGAGAAGAAAGCCAAGTCGGAGGCACGAGGGTACCTGGCGAAGTGGGAGGACGGAGGGAGATCCCACTACCTGACTGCGGTCATGGCGGACGCGATGACGTCAGTCCGCCATCTGCAGAAGCGCCTTCAGCAGGACAGCCTGACAATCCCCGACGTCTTGGAAGCACGTGATGGAACGGAAAGCTATCTGGAGCTGATGGAGGCCGCTCCCGTGCCAGGTGGCAAAGAGGAGGCTCTCTTGGCGTCTACCGCGGGAGAAGCCGGGACCAGCCAGACCGACGGGGAAGACAAAGGTCATCGGAACGTAAAAAAACAAGTACGTGACAACCTCGAACCGATCGATAGCAGCAGTTCGCACAGAGATCGTGGCAGCAACCAAAAACTTCCTGTGTGAGCGACTCAACATTGACCAAGAGGAACAAGTAAAAGTGCTGATGACGCTCCTCACAGCCGAGTCCGTGACGGAGTTTATAAAGGAAGGTCGAGGCCTGGTGTCGATGCTGTTCGGAGAAGAAGCTGTGGCTGACAACTGGCGACGCATGTGTGGCGCTCGTGATGGCTGTGTGTCGAACGGGGCAAAGCTGCAAGCTATGGTGGCTACCAGCTCCGGTGTCTGCCAGAAACTCCTGGCTGCATTCATGTGTCTCACCCCTCACAGCATGGGAACTGAACGAGCCGTATCACACTATAACCAGATAAAGTCAAGTCATCGTCTCAACACTATGATGGACACAGTTCTCGGCCGTATGCTTGTGTCAATGAATGGAACGGGAGTTGGCCGCTATGACCCGAGACCTGCCGTCGCTCACTTCCTGCAGAAGAAAGAACGCCGTTGGGGAAACCCGACGCCTGAAGTGTACATGAAGCAGGAGTTCGCAAAGGGCTTCTATCGCTCTGGGGCCGTGTGAAGTAGAGCTGCAGAGATGTGTGCTTGCCACCGCTCCGATCGGCTTGCTGTTCGGCATCCGATCGGCATTGTGTCGATTCATATACTTTTCAGTGGGCCCTCGCCTCCCCCTCCCGGACAGTCCTCCCGAGTCGTCTCCCTTCCGGTCAGCCCCAGAGCCGTTTAAAAAAAAAAAATTATTATAAAATATCAAAATAAAAATAAATATCAAATTTTGTTAGATCGAAAATAAAGTGGCCTAAATCCGTGGAGAAAATTGAAAATGGGGCTAGGTTGGGTTCAGCTGGGGCCGCAAGTGCGTCCCCCAACCTCAGACTTGTGGCGGACCACATATGTTCCACCCCAGTGAAATTCTCTTAAAATAGGCCCTGGCATACAGGTACATACACTGGCGGATCCAGGGGGGGGCATTCCGGCCATGCCCCCCCCCCAAGCGCTTCAAAGGGGAGCCATGGTGTCTTTTGCCCCTCCCCCCAAACCAACAAAAGTAAACTGAATTAAAATGCAGTAACCTTTGCTGAGGTTAAAAAATAGCGTTCCGGGTGAAATAATCTCCAATTTTAAAGGTATTTTGTTATAATTGTTTGGAAGCACAATATGGTAGGATAGTAGATTCTGACACATCGAGGGTTCTATGCTGTTGAAGTTCTGCTTACAGCAAGAGATGGCGAAATCAGCAGTTTCCTTAATCCTTCGTCAGATAGGTTCATGAAGTTTGTTTAGCCAGTAACGTGCAAGCGGACCCAGTGAGCCAGATTTCGAAAGCGAAATTTGAACAGGATGTTTTGTGCGAGTGACCAGTTGAGCCCAGCTGAGCAGCATGTTTCGCATGTTGGTGTTGGGGTTGCTAAGATGAAGAGACAGGCTACATTGACTGATTTTTTTCAAGAAGAATAGCAAGAGGAGGTACACTGGCGGATCCAGATTCTGACACACATCGAAGGTTTCATGCTGCTCAAGTTCTGCTTACAGCAAGAGTTGACAAAATCGGATCCGCCAGTGTGTATACGTGCACGAACGTTGACGTCATACAAGACGTTGAACGTGAACGTGAACGTTTTGGTAAACAAGAACAAAAATCCGGTAGCAGAAACGGTGGAGGTAGGCTGGGGCCCCTACTCAGGCAATTATGTTATCAATTTGTATTTTATTTGTATTTTATTGTATTTTTTTTAATGGGCCCCTTTGCCAAATAGTGGTCGAAATACGGTGCTTTTAACAAAAAAATAGTGGGAGAATAGGCACCCTCCAAATCCGTTCGACCCCACCCCTGACGCAATTCCTACGTACGCCACTGGGGGAGGGGGAGGGTAGGGGCTGACGCCGAAAACCGAAAGTTGCCCCCCCCCCAAACCGGTGGGCTAGATCCGCCAGTGCCTGAAAGTGCTACTATATAGGTGACCTGAGGTCAACTATCGGGTCTAGCATCTGTATTGCATCATTAGTAATGTACAAAACATCATTGATGCCAATTTTGGAGCATTTAAACACAATTACAGCGATCCATAACAATGACAAGCCAAGCCACGCAAAACAAGAATTTTGACAAAGGTGACCTTATTTGACCTTGAAGATATTGACCTAAGGTCATTAAATTTGCACACAATAGAGTTCACTACCGTACCCATCCACCCTGCGAATTTCGTTCCTCCAGCTTTAATAGGAGCCGAGATCTTATGGGGGGAGGGCGGAATCCACTCCCCCTCCAGTGCGCGTAATTTTCAGAGGCCCTCCAGTGCGCGTGTTAACACGCACCCTGGAGGGCGTCTGAAAGTTACGCGCACTGGAGGGGGGGGGGCGGATTCCGCCCCCCCCATTGTGCTTGCCCTCATATCTGGTAATGGAAAACTTCCACCCACCTCGTAAAGTGATCACAACAGACGAGCAAGTGTTTGTTACCCCGACTGGAAAGAGGCAAGTCAGTCATAGTCAATAGACACAACCTCCCAAGGTTCAGACGCGTGCAGCTCGCCCATCGACTCCCTGGGTGCCGGAATCGGACTGTTACGCGTCACACCTGCCGCATTCTTTGCAAAACGCATCGACATCAGTCGGCCAAAAATATCTATGACTGATCAGAGCTAGAAGTTTTTCTGCGCCAAAATGTCTACCACGCGGGCCGCTATGCAGTGACGTTAGTACACCTGCCCTCAGGCTTTGGGGTACAACCACTTGCAACTCTTCGGACGCGCGCGCATGGCGCTTGTACACGGGGAACAGCGCACCCTTGATGAGATTCAAGCGGGTCCAGTGTCGCAGCCAAGGTCGTAACCGTGGGGAAACTGCGCCGCACGGGACGCACTCCCTCTGCAAGCAGGCGATATACCTCGGCGATGATATGGTCACTTGCCTGCTCGGACTGGATGTAGCTTAATGGCCAGTCAGCGACAGCAATCCTGTTGAAGCTCGCAGCACTGTCCATCTGGCATGCAACATTAGCTGTGTCGGCTGGTCTGCGACTGGAGCGTCAGCCACAGAGTTCTGAGCTCCAGGGCGATAAAGAATCTCAATCAAAATTACCCAAAATATCGAACCACCTAGCCAGCATGCCAGTGGGATTTTTCACGTTTAGCAGCCATTGAAAACTGCCATGTTCCGTGCGTAGCCGAAAGTGCTTGCCCACAAGAAAATGGGATTATTCCGGAACGAACACTACACAAGCCAAGAGCTCTCGTTTTGTCACCGAGTAATTTTTCTGGGACTTTGTCAGCCTGTGGCTCCCATAAGAAATCATCTTTTCCTGCCCATTTTGTTCTTGGAGCAATACCGCTCCTATCCCCTGGTTACTTGCGTCACACTCCAAAGTGAACAAGCCAGCGTCCGATTGAAAACGCGGCAGGGCCATGACTGGTGCGTCCACTAGCGCTCGTTTTACCTCATCAAATGAATATGCAGCCACAGCCAACCACTCAAACCGAACACCCCTCCTGGTGACGTCGAAAAGAGGCGAGGAAATCTGGGAAACATTAATAAATCGGCGAAAGTAAGCTGCCAAGCCCAAGAAGCTACACATCTCCTTGGCGGTGCGTGGCTGTGGCCACTCGCGCACCTTTTCTGGGTCTGCTGCTGAGTGTACCTCTGCGGCGGCGCGCCCGGGGCCGTGCGGTGGTGGCCTCTGGTCGCCTTGGCGGAGGAGCCGAGGTCTGGCACGGGACGCGATGGCGCGAGGCTGTGGGTGCGGCGCGCTATCCGGCAGTGACCGGGCCGAGTATCGATGGAGATTGTGCCGCAAATACTGGAACTGAAGCCAGGAGACTTGGGTTCACAAGTGAACAGTGACACGTAGCCTACACTACGGAGCCTACCCTCGGAGCTTACACATTCGCTGCCACCCAGCTGGAGCTCGGCCTGCAATGTTCACTGCGCTGTTCATGAATGTGCGCAACTCTCACTCAGTCGACGAAAAAGCGACATCTCTCCACGGACGTCACTTACGGCGGGATGGGGGAGACTCGTCCCACTTTCCTCCGCCTACTTCTGGACACAATATTCTGGGTGCCCCTGGTGTCATCTCATCCTTTTCAGTGTGCGACTGGCATCGTAACCACGCTGAAGACATTTTGCCCACTGTCATTTAGCAGCTTTATGGCATCACATGTGGTCCACAATGACGCCGGTCTACCAGAACCATTTTCGATATCTTCAGTTGCTCAGCTTCCAATGGAGCAGTGAAGTTGCACCCTGAGGATAATTGTGTGGGTAACTACTACCCCCGGGAGTAATTACTATAACCGATTGGGATACCTTGTCATATAGTCTACCGATGCTAAATGGCATTGCTTTTGATACTGAACTAGGGATACTTTAACACTGGATGGAGTCAAACTAAACACTGAATGGAGTCCACATTGGTTCTGAACAGTAAAGGCTGCACAGACTAGTCTTGTTTTGACATTGGAAGATCGATGTGCATGCTGGATCAAATAATTTTGACGTAGGAGAGTCAGTTTTGGCACCGACAACGAATTGATAGAGATGCTAAGGGAAATTCACCGGCTGGAGTCCTGACAATGGTGTCGATTTGTACGAGACTCTTATGATAGTATCGACTCGACGGGGCTTTGTCATCTCCAATGCATTTTATTTCATTTTTTTAATATAAATTTAGCACGATTGTTTTTTGCTGGTGTGGTTTTAGGAATCTGGGTCCTATCATTAAGCAGAGCTTGCTGCGTAAACCCAGGTCCCACCACCGGATCCATGACGTTCACTTCGACGGAAGAATTTGACCGAGAGTTTGATAATTTGACCGATAATTTGACCATTTCAGTTTTTCCGGTCAGATCCTCACACCGCGTCTCGGCAGGTGGGGGGGGGCATTATACTCTACACTCCAAACTAAACTTGGCATGAAAACAAAATAGGTGTCATCGGAAAGCGCTCGACGAGTATGGCCAGAAACTACCCTCCAAAATTGTATCTCCTCAATATATGATGTCAGTAGGGAGGTCTATGTGGTCACGATTGACGTCATGGTTTTGGCTCTGGGGAGTTCATTTTGAGGAAGATTGCCAAAACAAAACATATTTGGAATCAGAAACGGAAGGCAAAATGGGTCATGGTCCCACAATTGCCCAACCCACTTTTTCTTAATTTGTAAACTTTTGAGTTTGTAATTTTTGTTTAAATTTGTATCCTATGGGTAGAGCACACTGAGATACGGTGTTTTAAGTAAACTTAGCCTCATACAAAATGCTTAACTTAGCCAGAATCTTCGATTTTACCACTAATAGGCAAATATGCAAAACAAATGTCATGAAGACCGAAAAGATACAAAATTATTCTGATGCGCTTTACTACGTCTCTAAAGATAAGTAAACGATGAAGCTTTCATTCAAATATATCTACCTCGTTAAAGCGTGACGACTGGTTGCACTTGTTTGGAGGCGACATCACTTGACCTTGACTTACCCGGTGACCGTGAGAGAACTGACCTAAACATTTTCACACAACATATCAAATTGATATTGGAAAAATATATGCCAACTCTCGGAGCACTGCCGTGCGTCGTTTCTTCACAATCCGCGGAGAACCTTGGGTGGGGGTGGGGGTGGGGGAGGTAAAAAGACGCCCGAGACAAGGGTTAACGTGCCGTCAAAACACCGACAGGGCCGTCAGCTCGTCCGCAGACTTACCGGACCAGTTGTTAGTTGACCCTCCCAGCCGGGGACTAAATGCAAGCGCGTGAAGCGACTCGAACCCAAGGCTGTACACAGAGTGTGTGTGTGTGTGTTGAATTTTGCCAGCCTGTCACCGTGTGGTGATGTCGGCTGTTTCCGTGTGTTTGGTCGTTGTATTAGGTATTAGGTGCATTAGGTGCATTAGGAGGTAAGAAGGTGTGAAGAGTATGGTAGGAGGCTTAGTCGGAGGGTGGAAGAGGGTATTGGTTTGTTGAGCGGTGCCGAAGTAGATTTGTAGGCGTCTTGAAGCTTGGGGTGAGCTGAGTTGAGCAGAGGTACAGTAGAGCTGGTCGAAGGCCGAAGGTGATGTGGTTGAGAAGAGTTGCCAGTCCGGACGGTGCCAAGTTGGGGTATGGGGTGTAGTGGGGGGTTATCGCCATAGTTGGTTAACATTGAAGAAAAAAACCCATTCAGTCTCTGGGGATATTAATCTTTTCTTTTTGAAACGTACCATATTTTTCTTTCCTTTTCGTCTTTGGGTATTTTGTCCATTTTTTCCCATTTTGTAACATATCTTTTTATTTGTATTTCATTTTGTTTTTTGTTTTGTTGTTGTTTTTTTTTTTTTTTCCGATCCCTTGTTTTCCTTTTTTATCACAGTTGTTCGAGTATGCATGTGATAGCGAGAAAGTGGAAGACATGTTCGTGTAGTGCTGGATGTTTGTCGTTGAGAAGAGTAGTGAGGTTTAGTGGAATATTGTGTGTGGCGCAGTAGTTAGTGATATGTTGTCTTTGGTGGTTGTATTTGGTGCAGTAGATGAGAATGTGTTTGATTGCAAGTGTTCGGTGACATGTTGTGCATTGTGGTCGCTGTTGTCGTAGGAGGAGGTATGAATGTGTAAGTGCTGTGTGTCCTGTTCGTATTTGTGTTAGCGTACGTTCTTTGTGTCTGGTGTGTTGGTTGATGGAGTGCCATTGCTCGTGTTTGGGGTGTATTTCGTGGAGTTGTGTTATTGTTGTGTCCCAGGTTTGTTGTATGTGTTTGTTGAGGGCTTGGCGTATTGTGGGGTAGTAGTCTGATTGTGAGTAAGGGCATTACGTGGTTTGCTGTAGTGCTGTGGCTAGGTTTGCTTCTGTGTCTGCGTGTTCATTACCATGTATGTTTGTGTGGCTTGGGATCCAGAGAAGTAGTGGGCGTTGTTGGATGTTTAGTTTTTTTTATGTATGTAGAGTATTTTGGGGATGAGTGGGTGTTTGAATTTGGTGTAGGGTGTTATGCTTTGTAGTGCTGATTTTGCGTCAGTGGCTATGATATTGTGTTCCATTTGTGTGTTATAGATGGTGGAGTAGGCCGAAAATATTGCGTAGAGTTCTGCTGTGTATGTGGATGCTGTGTCGTGCAGACGGGCACGCAAGATGACTCGAGGCGGTGCTGTATTGGTATGCAGCACCGCCGCTGAGCCCGTCTGCTGTGTGTGTGTTTTGGATCCGTCTGTGTATATGATATTATAGTTTGCGTATTGTGCTGTGAATTGTAGGAAGAGTTGTTGTATTTCTGCGTCTGTGTATGTGTGTTTCGGTTTGTCTATGAGGAAGTGTGTTGTGGGTGCTTGGTGTTTCCACCATGCTGTGGGTGGCGGGAGTGGTTGTGTTGTGGGGAGTGTGATTTGTAATCTATTTGCGTGTTGGTGTATGCGACAGCCTATTGTGGTTTTAAGTGGTGGTTTTTTCATAAGTTGGTGTATGCGTTTGGTGCGGATTTTGAGTGCTTGAGTGCATGGGTGTTGTTCGACGAGTTGTGTTTTGTAGTGGTATCTAAGTTGTGCTTCTGTGCGTCTGTGTTTGAGTTCTGGTATATGGCTGTATATGTGAAGTGCGAGATATGGTGTAGTGATGTAGGCTCCGGTAGCTATTTTTAGGCATTGGTGTTGTAGTGTGTCTAGAATGTGGAGATTTGATTTGGCTGCGTTTTCAAAGAGTGGGGATCCATATTCCATGATTGGTCGAATGATTGCTTTGTATAATGTCAGTAGTGTATTTCGGTCTGATCCCCAGTGTGTGCCAGAAAGTCCTCGTAGTACATTTTTTTTAGACGCGTTTTTGAATATTTAGAATGTGGGGCCGAAAGGTGAGTCGTGGGTCTAGTGTGATACCTAATAATTTTGTTGTGGTTACAAAAGGTATGGGTGTGTGGTCTACTTTTAGTGGTTGGAAGTTTGTATGTCGAGTGTAGCCGAATACCATGCATTTCGATTTGTGTGGTGCTATGTGTAAGTTAAGTAAGGCTAGTTTGTTGTGTAGTTCTGATAGTGCGTTTTGTAGTGTTCCTAATGCGTTATTCAGTGTTTCACGTGATGTCCAGACATGGTGCATGACTCGTCACTCGATGCCCAATCTTCATCATGGGGAATAATTTTTGTTCCGGTATATTTTTCGCTACATGTATGATAAATGCCTGCTTTTATACTATCCGTGACTTGTACTATAAATACTGATTTGCCTATTTATCAGGCACGTACGCACTTGGGGAGTGGCGACACATATGTATTTTACCACACACGACATATAAAACGAAGACATCAGAAATCGATACTTCTTAGAACAGCTGCAGATACTTGATCATTGATATCATGCACTGGATGAGCAACATTATAAGTATTAATTGAGTTACGGGCCTTACGCTCATAACAATAAAACGAAGTCAAAATTAATCTAGATATATTTCGCTTCCGAATCGTCTGCAGTAGCTACCGTAGAACACGTCCAAAAAACTCCAAGAACTCCACCCCAAAGAATTGAGTTCTTTGGACGTGTTCTACGGTATCTACTGAAGACGCTTCGGAAGCGAAATATATCTAGATTATTTTCGACGTCATATTATTATGATCATAAGGCTGGTAGTTCAACTAATAGCTACAGAGACCAGTAAAATAATACAGAAGCACCGAAATATTACACGTGTAATGCACACTAAACGCTCACACATTCACACTAAACTAAACGTTCACACGTTTAGTGAACGATAAATTAAAACCATCTTAATTCCGTGGCATCAGTGAATCAGACAGCCAGGCAGAGTCGTGTACATTTGATATCTTGTACTGTACTTACCTGCTGTTATTCCGGCCTTCTCGTTCGCAGAAACCACGCTCGCTCGCATGCGGCCAGGTTTTGTTCCCAGCATTGCATTTTCCCCTGTCCATGAGTACCGGCTTCTTTTCCTGGACGGTTGTAGTCTCAAGCCGTCAGTACGACTTCAAGATTGATAGTCCACGTAGCAAGTGTGCGTCTGTGATAATGCAGGCAGCAAGTGTGCATCTGCAAGGTTTTCGTTGGACGTTGGTGTCGAGGGACCCAATTCAATATCGATAACATTTGTTCTGCTACTTGAGCTTAGAATCAATGCGAGACATGGATCGAGATCCCTTTTACATCGCTCACAACGGCTGCTTCATTCTACCCCATGCATACCGTTACTAGTAGGGCACTGGTACTGGTAACGTGGTTGAGGTTACAGGGGTGTAATATGATCGGCTACAGGGGTGTGATATGGTCACACATTCATTTGTGCGTACATCATGGTGTTGTAGTCTGGCTCTTGGTGGGAGACCGGACAGCCTTACCTCTCAGTTGTGTTACGTGCCCTCAGATTATTAAAGGCAGATGCGTTGTATCATTTTTTTTAATCAAGGAATTTTACAACAGCCATCACTCCTTCATATTTTCATGACACTGTGAAGGTCAGACATGACATGACAATGTGAAGGTCACAAAGGGTCTGATTTGATTTAGATTGCCAGATATAGCCATACTCAGCACGTATTCGTCCACAGTCGTTTCTCAGGCAGCGTTCGCCTCACGTGTTTATACTAGATGTTTAGACAGAGTGAGCGGGCGTTGCGAGTGAACGCAGTGATACAAATACTGTAACCCATTTGGTCTAGTTTGCTTGAATGTTGAGGATGTCTTGAACTCGGCCTCTTTTCAGGTGATATTGGTATTAGATGAACTGACGTGAAGACGGTACGTACTACGCTAGGTAGATTTAACTGGTAGCTGCACTTGATAAGGATTAAATATTGTCATTCTTTTCACTATCAATAAAGAACACATGAATATGATCTCAAATCGATTAAAAAGTTACATATAAGAACTACACATGTTATATTGTATGTCCGAACGCAGCCCGCTCCACTGTCTCAGTGTGTGTAATGCATGTTGGAATGATCGGAGCCCTGATTCCCGACATGCATGTGTTTCTGTGTGTCTTGCCCAAGATATTAATATTATAATATATTAATAGTTCGCAATCACGCATGCGTGAGGGTGGGTTCGCAGATTGTAAGGTGGCTTTGCTCGTAGATATATGAGCAACGGAGAAAACGTGGCTGGTGAACTCTTGCATACAGATAGACCGGGACGTTCCGAAAATTGCATTCGCTGTTCTCTTGTCCGGCTTTCAACTGAGCCGGACAATTTTCTACCCCTTAAGTGATAACATAGTCTTCTAGACGTGTGATTGCGTTTTTATCTTGATCTCGAGCATGACATCAATTGCAAATTCGCCCTATCAGCAGATTAAGTGGTCTAAATCTAGTATACAAACATAATTGAGAATGGGTCGATTAACATATCGATAACACAATAACACGCATGGGAGGGGGAGGCCCATGCCTCTAAGATTTATCAAACTATTGAAAATATAAGCACACAATTTGGAGGGTAGATTACGGATACAGTGAACTCGCTTCAGTACAAATTGCATGACCCTAGGCCTTTGGGGTCAAATGAGGTAAGCGGCTGCCTCACCGCACCGCCGCTCCACCACACCGACGAAGCCTTTGTGACCTTGAACGCTCGCCGGTCTCCGCCCGGTCGGTCGATCTGGCACCCGCGCAGTTCCTATATTTACTCACAGATTTCGAATTTGTGTTGCATAGGATGCGCGTATCGATTTTTAAGTCACAAGACTACATCACAATATCGCCGCCCGTTTATGAGATAACGTCAGAAAAAAACCTGAGAAGTAGGCGGTTTCCGCCCCTCCGATGCGCGTGTTAAACAGCCATATCTTATACCTACATGAATCCTGTAGCACTTTGCTCCCCCCCCGTCCCCCCGACAATAATTGTCAGAAAACAACACCTATGCTGATTAGTATATTCCAAAACTTTATCTTAACCATGGACAATTGAGCATTGAGCAAACAATTGAGCCTTTGGTGAAGTTGCTGTCGGTGAAGTCAGCCGGCGATGAACCTGCATCCCTTCGGACACCAGGTGATTGGCACAACACCGCAAAGAAAGGTCACAAGGCTGGATAATTTGGTTAGTGTTCTGGAAAGCATACACTAACCATAAAACGTATTGGAGTTTATATACTTTCGTAAATTTGTGGTACTACAATCATCGAACAATTTTTTTTCTTCATCAGGTGTATCTGACATTCCGAGAAGAATTTCATGACATTTGACAACGTATCGGTCGTGAGAATCGAATGCATGTGAACGTTCCATGTCTCCGATCATGTCTCTGATCATTACTGGCATCACCAGGCCTTGGACCTTTGGAAGTAAATATTATTTTTTGTGTCTGCGATGTCTGTCAATTTTTGTCCGAAAGCAAAAAAGTACCCAAAGTCCAACCACAATGTTTTGAGGCTGGGAGGGAACTGCCACCTCTGTTCCCATCGCCATGGCAACGGCCATGCCGACCATTACCGGAAGGCAATCCAACACATGAGCAAGCGACGAGAATCACACAGTTTACAGGACGCCATTGGCGCGTCTTTGACAACGGCGATCAGCAGAAGCCAACTTGGCTTCAAGTCACACGCAAGACGGCGCATACACGCACACACGGTAATATCGGTGTGGCGTTACAGGCGGCTGCAGAAAACCGACCTGAAGTGTCGCCGGAAGTGCGCGTACACCAATGTCATGCCAGCTGGTCGGAACCTGAATGTGAGTGGCTGGCAGCCGTCCACTCAGAGGTAATGCTCCGCCAGATGGTCCGCGCGTGAGCTGCGAGTGGCTGGCAGCTGTCCCAGTCAGAGGTAATGCTCCGCCACGTCTGTGTGTGGTCACGGGTGTGTGGTCTCCGCCACGTCTGTGTGTGGTCGCGGCTGTGTGGTCTCCACCACGTCTGTGTGTGGTCGCGGCTGTGTGGTCTCCACCACGTCTGTGTGTGGTCGCGGCTGTGTGGTCTCCGTCACATCTGTGTGTGGTCGCGGCTGTGTGGTCTCCGTCACATCTGTGTGTGGTCGCGGCTGTGTGGTCTCCGCCACGTTTGTGTGTGGTCGCGGCTGTGTGGTCTCCGCCACGTCTGTGTGTGGTCGCGGCTGTGTGGTCTCCGCCACGTCTGTGTGTAGTCGCGGCTGGACGGTCTCCGCCACGTCTGTGTGTGGTCGTGGCTGGACGGTTGCCACGCGGCGAGACTCCAGGAACGCCTCCACCAGCTGCTCGAAGCGTGCGATCTCGCTGAGCGCCTCTGCGCTGACCTGTGACCTCGGCCGGGCCGGCTGAGTCAGCTGAGCTGGCCCGTCGACGGCAGGCTCCTCCGAGTCGGCGGCCGAGCGCCGCTTGTTGCGGGATAGTGCGCTGAAAGAGGGTGCAGATGTGTCAGTCGCAGCGTCGACGTTTGACACGGTGAATAGTACGTCCATTGGCTCCCATCATGACAGTATGGAAAGGGCACGTATACCTGATCTTGGCGGAAATAAGTAAAATTGAGACATTAATGAATGTATCAATGATATCTGGTATTTGCCCCCTACCCTACTCGTCCTAGTTAATCCGAGGGAAAGGCGAGCAAATGGTCGGATAGTATTCTTAGAAATCAAAATCAAGCGCAACAATGCACCTTTCTATTTTGGCAAGCTATTGTTTTGAAATAGACAAGTAACAAATAGCACGCCGTAAGTTGCGATATGAATCATTAAGAGCTCGGTTAAAGCATGCAATTTGATTTTTCTGATCTCATCCATCCCCACTACTCAACAAACCTTCTCCGTGTGTGTGCGTGTGTGATTAGGGTTTTAGGGCGCATCGACCATGGTAGATCATTTAGCGCCCATAACAAACGTTCTCCGGATCGGGTCATATTAACCCAATATCGACCTGGACACCCACTTTTTAAAATATTGTTCACGCCCATTATTCGCACTGTTGAATTTCACACGGAAGGAAAACAGATGAAGCATGCGATATTGTTGTGATCCTGCGGCTGATCTAGCCGATCGGTGCCGTGGTGGTCATCGGACAAATGTACTATGTTTGCATAGTTGACGTTCTCCGCCACCAATGTGTAGCGTTTTGGTGCCTTTGGTTGGCGAGCATGGCCTCACGACCCGTTGCATGACTGGCTAGCGTGCACTGGGCCACACCAGATGGGCCCGCACCGGATAAACCGGAGCGGGGCGCGCCGGACGACGAACGACGGTGAGTAGAGAGAGCGGGGCGGGCGCTGAGCGGCCGTCCCCGCCCGGGCAGTCGCGGCGCCCGGCGGTGAGTAGAGAGAGCGGGGCGGGCGCTGAGCGGCCGTCCCCGCCTGGGCAGTCGCGGCGCCCGGCGGTGACGTGCAGGGGCTGTCCAAGTGGTCGCCGAGACACGCCTCTCCCTCCAGGGTGGGCAGGGCCGCGCCTGCAGGAACCCCGGCGGGCCGTGTGAGTCGAGTAACGCTGAGTATCTGACGGCGAGCTGCGAACACGCGACAAGGTAGCCAGAGGCGCAGCCAAGGGGGCGGGCTCGGGGGCCCGGCCCCTCCCCCTCCCGTGGCAGCTAAGAATACACTAGATCAAACAAGAAATTTGTGGATATTCGCTACGCAAAACAAAACATTTTCTGCGCGCCTTGTGCGCCGGAAGCGCTCACTTTTTCATGATATTTTATCTTTGGTCGGGCCCCCTTAAGAATATTCCGGCTGCGTCACTGAAGGTTGCACACGGTGGGTGGTACGAAACGCAGGATACCCTGCCGGAACAACTGGCAGACAAACGCCGCTACCCGATACCAATTACCTGGCAGACAACCGCAGAAACGAGGTTACTACAGAAGCAGTGCGGTATCAAAATAGCACGTTCTTGGAATAGGTTACCTCCCATTGTTGTCGAAAGTAGTTTAGTAGCATCGCTCAAGAATAATTTGGAACTATATTTAGCTGGTCCTTAATTGTTTAGTATGAAAGCTCATGTGATCGTAACATTGGCCACCGCTGTTGTGCTGTCGTTTTGTGTGATGACCCTGCAAATACTGCCGCGCGATTGCTTTATCCGAAACCAAATGCTGAGCCGACGAGCCTTTTGGGCGCAGTTTTGCACTGTACTCTGCTTCCCATGCATGACGCACTCTTGGCGGCTCCAGTCGAAGTAACATTCTGATACTGATTCTGGTAGCGATGTTCTTCATGCGACATGTTGGGATCAAGCGCATAATACACCGGTATTTACACTGACACGAGACGAGAGTTCGCATTCCCATACCGAGGTCCTGTATGGTGCACAGCTGGTGTATCAACATACCGAGGTCCTGTATGGTGCACAGCTGGTGCTTCACATACCGAGGTCCTGTATGGTGAGAAGCTGGTGCATTCACATACCGAGGTCTTGTATGGTGCACAGCTGGTGTATCAACATACCGAGGTCCTGTATGGTCAGCAGCTGGTGCATTCACATACCGAGGTCCTGTGTGGTGCGCAGTATTCCCATACCGAGGTCCTGTATGGTGCGCAGCTGGTGGTGTCGCCGGTGGCGGATCTGTGTGACCGTCTGCAGGGCGTGGCGCTCGCTCCGCTGGATGCAGGTGTCCAGTGAGTGCAGCCGCCGCTCCAGCTGTTGTCGGCGGCCGCCGATCAGCTCGTGGCTGACGTCACTCGGTGTGTTGGCCGCTGGCAGCTGCAGCGACTGTGCCTGCAGCCAGTGCACGTGCCGCATCGACTGTGTCTGCAGCCAGTACACGTGCCACATCGACTGTGTCTGCAGCCAGTGCACGTGCCACATCGACTGTGTCTGCAGCCAGTGCACGTGCCGCAGCGACTGTGCCTGCAGCCAGTGCACGTGCCGCAGCGACTGTGTCTGCAGCCAGTGCACGTGCCACATCGACTGTAGCTGCAGCCAGTGCACGTGCCGCATCGACTGTGTCTGCAGCCAGTGCACGTGCCGCATCGACTGTGCCTGCAGCCAGTACACGTGCCACATCGACTGTGTCTGCAGCCAGTGCACGTGCCGCATCGACTTTGGCTGTAGAAATAATCTTGACACAACTTCAGTTATATTTAGAGTTATTTACCAGAGGTTGGTGGAACAGTCGGCGCCCTACCAGCCTAAGCAGCCCCTATAGGATTGTTGTGGAGGTTATGGCATTGGTAAGGTTCAGGGATGTCATTTTGTATGTGCTAACTGGGGCCAACGGCCCCCTAAATAATTGGCTCGGCCCCCTCAGTCATTTATTTCCCCCCTCCTCCATGAGGCTGAAGCTTAATCATTGGGCATATGGGTGTAGACTAGATACAGACGGTTTTCTGGGCAGCTTTGGTGATCAAAAAGATTAAAGCTTTGGCGATTAAAAAGGTAATTTGGCCCCCTCAATCAACTTCATTCAGTGACACCCACGGTGTGGGCAATGGTATGGCATTAAGGGTAGTAGACCTCTTGCCGGGTAGGGTAATGGACTGACAAACGGCAAATATCTTCAGAGCGTATTACCTCTGGGACGATTTAAGAAGCGCTATGTGTAGGGTCGCGAATCGGTCGGAATAAGGATTCAAAACTGTTCATAGTGTGACATAACATTCTCGATTGCAATGTGAACAGACAGACAGACTTGTATTGAGGTAATCCACAATGGACTTGTGGCTATTACGACCTCGCGTTAATTAGATAAAACAGCACAGCACGAAAGGTCAAAATCACATAACAGTTAAACCGGTGATCAAACATGTCATAATACAATTTAAAAAAAAAAAAAAAAAAAATACAGCAGGGCGAGCAGCAAATCAGTCCGGCACGGGCGGCACGTTAAACAGGTGCCGCCGTAGGTGGCGACCAAAGATCGGCACGGGAAGTCGCATCAGCTCGGGTGACAGTGAGTTGTGCATAAGTGGTGCTCTGGAGCTAAATCGTCTCTTCCTCATCTCGGTGCGGGACCGGGGGACATGCAAGTGATGGCCCTGACGGGTAGTCCGGTCACGAATCTCCGCCACGGTGGCGAGATCATGAGGCAGTGACTCTTGCTCATCATGACGACGCACCTTGTGCGTGAGGCACAGGGTGTGGTATCTGGCCAGGTTCTCCGCGCTGAGCCCGCCCAGTCTCCTCAGCAGATCCGAAACATGGTCAAACTTTTTGGGGCCGAAAATTACCTTTGCCGAGTAGTTTATTTTTTTTTAAAGCGAGATAGGTTCTTTTTGGTTCCGTTACCATACACAGAAATACAGTAGCGGATCTGCGAGAAGACCGGAGCATTGACCAACGCGGAAATGACGGCAAGTGGAAGGTGCCCCCTTAGATGCGATAGACCACCCAGAACTCCAAAACAACGCCGAGTCACTTCTGAGACGTGCGAGTCCCAGCTGAGCGAACGATCGAAGATAAGACCGATATTTTTGCATTCCGAAATGGTGGATAGATCGTGATCGCGAAATTTCACCGCGATATCCGGTAAGGCACGCAGACTTTGTGGGCTGCCCAACAGCATCAGCTGTGTCTTAGCAACGTTAATTTTCAGTCCATTTGCTCGAAACCAGATGTCAAGGGAGGCCAAAGCTGTTTCCATATGAGCGACGACATTTTGAATTTCAGATTGTTTACCACTGACCAGAATTTGGGTGTCGTCGGCGTATTGGATAACCACTGCGCCTTCGGCGAACAGAACGGATGGACGTCTGATGTTAAATATTTTTGGATTGATAATTGCAGCATTGCAATTCAATAGGTTGGTAAATTAGGAATTAAATAACATACGAGGATGTGCAATCAATCTTAAAACTACGTTTTATCCAGGTTATAATAGCACCAAAGACAACTACATATGCCTCGGCCGACAGGGGTAACGGAACGCTGCTGAAAAGTGGAAAGGCCAGCGATATGTTTTCCCACATGTCTTCTGGGTAAATCACGATCCCGAGACTGACTCAATGTCCTCCTCCCTCGCGTTCCTATGTTAATGTTTGTCGGTATGCGTCTTTGTGACTCGGAGGGTAAGCAGGAAGGAAATGATGCGAGACTTGGAGCAGCGGAATTAATTTTGGATATATGTAATTCGAATTTCAATGAATACATTTAATGCAGTAAGAAGCTAGCACGAGAAGCTTATATGATTTCACAATGTCCTCGAAAGCATGGATTCGAGGAGTTAAATTGGTATCAGCACTGAAGTGGAACAGCAAAATGAAATGAAATGCAATAAAGTCCCGTATATGCGTGGGTGTGTAGCTAGACGGATGCAGAGATTATAATTGGGAGGGGGGGGGGGAACCTCTGGGAGGGACAAACCTCTCAAGTCATTCTTGAAATTCAGAAAGCATCCCAGATTTGGATGGATCGTGACAGTTTGATTGCCCTTGGCATTATGTTGGACACAAAATGTTCCAAAGCTTCGAGAGACAAATTGCTGTTTTGTGTAACTTTTTTTCCACCACAAAATCGAGTGTCTCGCGAAAGGGCAATTGCGTTTTATTCCCCATACTTAGATCCGACAGTGGGTATAAGCTTCCCATTATAATTTGGACAGGGGAGATACCGGGTACACTGGGGGCTTGTGCCCACATAGAAAAGTGAGCTCCTCCGGTCGGGAAGGGCGTCTCTTCAGGAAGGGTCGAGTGTACCCCCACCCCTATCCCTGGTGGGGAGGGGGCTCAACGAAACTTTTTCAGCCCAATACACATTTGAGACGAAAAAGCTCGAGTGACATCCGCAGTATGGCTATAGTGACAACAGTATGGCTCTAATCACATCCGCCGCCCCCGTCCCGCTCAACGAATTTCACCGCCGAAGGCGCCCCTCCGAGGAAATGTGTCCCCCGTATAAATTGCCGGATCCGCCACTGATTCTTGGCTAATGGCTACCAGAAATGTGCACTAAACTTTTTTTTTCTGATACGCTACCCCGTGCACACACGCAAGCAAGTGCACATCTATGTATACTTAAACGCACACACACACCAGGGGCGGATCCAGGAATTATCATGGGGGGCACATGTCCGAAGTGGTGCCACTTCGCCTTCCAAGGAGAGCCTTTGGCTGAAAAATTCGAGCGGTTGCACTCGAACTTTCCCATAGAGACACCTATTTACGGCCGAAGAGGTGCCACCTTCCTACGGGGGTGGGGGCATGTCCCCAGTGCCCCCTCACCCATTGTATTCGCCCCTGACACGCACACAATATACATACATATATATTACATATATATATAGATATATATATATATATATATGTATGTGTGTGTGTGTGTTTGTATGTGTGCCAATATTATAATAATGGTTTTTCGTTAGGTGTCAGATGTAAAACGAGTACAGTAGGATGTCGAAATTCGCCATGGAAACGATGTCACTTAGCATATCCTACAAGTTCTTCAAACACAATTTTGATTCAACAGCGTACTCATATGTGCAACTTTTTCCTGTCTTTTGAAATAACTAATTTAGGGGTAACTATTTTAGCGACAATCATGGGTGTAGCCACGGTTTCGAAATTGGGGGTGGGGGGAACAAACCAGCGACGCGGTAAGTTTTGACAGGATAGAGGGGTATCCGGCCTACCAACCCAACCCTCACAAAGAAACAAACAAAAATCCTTGGATTTCAGCCACTTCGTTTTCAATCGCTGGTTTTCAGGTTTACCATTGTTAAAAAATATTTTGGGCACATGCAGTTCCGCCAAAATTAACAAGTTTCACTCCTTATCACTGTCTATGAACATCTACTTTTATGTCGTATATGCTGGGCCCGATTTCACAATCACCATAGATCAATGATGTAAGTACGATAAACGTTGTCCTCTTGTAGCAGGAAAAGAAGAAACTATTGGACGATGGTTTTGTTGCAGTAAATATGGACTTACACTAACCTTTTCCGTGTTTTCCAGTTTTACGGGGCCACATTTCGATGGAATGACAACCAGGGCGGATAAAGGGTGTGGTACTGAGGGCATGTGCCCCCACATGGAAAGAGGCGTCCCTCCGGCCGGGATAAGGCGCCACTCTGAAAAGGTTCCAGTGTTCGATTTTTTTAGCCAGAGGCGCCCCGATGAAAAAAGGACTCCCCCTTGGAAGAAAATGCGCCCCTTCGGGAAAGACCGAGTGTAACCCGCCCCCTCGACTTTTTTTCAGCAAGAGGCTGAACGGTGCTTTCGCAGTGTCGCCGCTCCAAAGAAATGGCGCCCCTCAAGACAAGTGCCCCCCATGGCACTTCCTGAATCCACCCCTGATTACAACATTGCTCTCTCGCGGTTATGAACTCCGGCTGGTTATAAAATCGTGCGCATTCATGTAGGGCTTCTCTTGGAAATTTGACAACTTCCTTTGAACCATTAAGAGGAAAGCGGACAATTTGAAAAAGTTATAGGTTTTATATGTCCGGAACAGCAATGTGGCAGTGTAAGTTAAAAACCAGCGATGACAGCGCCGTCCGAGCAGGTTATGGCGGATTTCTTGGGGGAGCTCCTAGTTATATAGGATATGAGTGCCTGCTGTCACAACGACTGCAAACAAAAATAGATGTGATTCTCCACTTCCTATTACACTCAATCATTGTACATATACCGGACCTTCGACACCTTCGAAATTATTTCACACTTATACGGCAAGCCACAACAACACTTATACGGCAAGCCACGTCGAATGACACCCACATAATGCAGATTGAAGCCATGGCGACGAAACGCGAGGACTTTGAAAAAAAATATAGCTAACCTTTGACCTTGAGGCTTCACTTGACATGTCCCGGATTGAAATGTTATTCGAGGGTTGCCCACGGGCTATCTCTTGATACCGAACACGGGTAGCTTTGGAAGAAAACGAAGAAACGCGGGTCGATCGAAGAAAATAGTTGGACCGTTGACTTTGAAAATTAATGTGATTTCTGAACAGTTTGCTAGAGTACCACACTGCACGTCGAATGGCATCCACTTGATGCAAATTGAAGACATAGCGACGAGGCGCGAGGACTTCGAGCAATTTAAGCTAATTTTCGATCTTGTGGTTTGACATTGACATGTCCCGGTTTGGAATGTTACTCAAGGTTCATCACAGGCTATAGCCTGATACCAGATGTGGGTAGGTTAGGGCGAATAAAAAAATGCGAGGCGACCAAAGAAGTCGGTTTGACCTTTGACCTTTCAAAGTAGTTTCATTTTGTAACATTATAATGCGGCACAAGCCACGTCGAATGACATCCACTTGGTGCAAATTGAACCCATGGCGACGAATCGCGAAGACTTCGAAAAATTCAAACTAGCCTTTGACCTTGAGGTTTTACCTAAACATGTCCCGGTTTCAAAATGTTACTCGAGGGTTCACCGGGAACTATCCCTTGATAGTGGATCTGAGTAGGCCTGGGTGTAAACCAAAAAAAAATGCGAGGCGACCGAAGAAATCAGCTTGAATTTTGATCCGTCGAGATTATTACGAATTGTCAATTTTCTGACACCGCACAACAAGCGACGTCGAATGACATCCATTTTCTGCAAATTGAAGCCATAGCGATGAAACGCGAGGTCATCGAAAAATTCAATCAAACCTTTGACCTTGACATGTCCCGGTTTGGAATGCTATTCGAGTGTTCACCGCTGGCTATCGCTTGATACCAGATTTGGATAGGTTTGAGCGAAAACGACAAAAAATTGAGGCCACCGAAGGATCAGCTCGACCTTTGCCCCTTAACAACAATTCGATTGCTTAGCTTTCTGATACTACATAACAAGCCACGTCGAACGACGCCCATTTGATGGAAATTTAAGCGATGGCAACCGAACCGCGCGTTCGGTCGATATCGCTTTAATATCGCCATCTGATAAATCAAGCTAACCTTTGACCTTGAAGTTTAACCTTGACATGCACCAGTTTTCTTATTTTTTTAAAATAAATTTAATCCGAGTTCTTGCTAGGGTGGGTTTATGAACCAGGGTCCTATTGCTAAGCAGAGCTTGTTGCGTGAACCCTGGCCCCACCACCCGATCCATGAATTTCCGTTCAACGGCAGAATTTTGACCGAAAGTTTAACGTGCCGTCAATGCACCGACACGGCCGCCCGGTAGTTCGTCCCCGGCCTTATCGGGCCAGCTGCTGCCAACTGACCCTCCCAGCCGAGGGCTAAATGCGAGCGCGAGAAGCGACTCGAACCCTGTCTTGCCAGGACGAATGCAGGCCGGCGCTCTAACCAGCGGAGCTACCGGGGCGGCAGTTTGAAGCGGTTTGAAATGTTACACGATGGTTCATCACAGGTTATCGCCTGCGGCCAGATTTGGGAAGGTTTTAGTGAAAACGAATAAAAATGGGAGGCGACCCGAAGAAACCGGTTTGCTTGGACCTTGACCATTAAAGTGGTAATATGAGACCTATGTAGTTGCTTCCAGCGTGTTCAGTGCAAGCCGAAGCATTTGTGGTGATTGATTCGAACGATCATAAACCCGTCGCTGAATACTAATGCCAAAATAAATACGCCTCTGGCGAACTCGTCACTGAATACGAATGCGAACACTACGTTAACTTGACGCACGTGCTTAATGTACGACGTACATTACGACATACGTACGTCCATGACTCCCCTCCATGGTCTTGAAGATACCCAAAGACACCCAGTCACCTTTCCTCAAAATATATCAATATATGCGCAGGGGAATGCAACCTAAGACGTATAAAGCCTTGTGATAATGAAAATGTGTTGCTTCGCAAAGCAAAATTTCCCACCCAAGCGAGAACACATGATGGTCAAAGTTCATGTTATTCAAAAATGGCCCGGAAGCAGAAATTTCGGACGTTTGCTGATTTACCATTCGGAGATTTTGTAACGACAGATAGCCCGTGAAGCCCGTTGATTGGCTAGATCAGCTTCTAGTGTTTTTGTTGATTCTCTTGCATATATATTTTCACTTTATAAATGTTTAAGTATAATTTTGCGGCGATCATACTCAGGTAGCTGAGGCCTGGGGACACGAAAGAAATTGGAGGGGACAAATTGCTACTTTTCAGAAATTATGGGGACATGCCCCCCTCCCCCCACCCCAGTGGTTACACCCATGGCGACAATGATACAACATGCCTATCCTTATCAATTGATATTGTATAACAGACCACATAACAGGTAATCCTGGATGTGCGCCAGGAGATGTGCGTGCATCACAATCTGCATCAGCATGATACTGATCAACAAGATACTGTGAGAAATTAGATATGAAGACCTCATGACTCAACACGAAGCACGATGTCGATTCTCCGTTGGGAGGGATGTCAATTCAGTGTTCAGAAAGTGGTATATTCCACCCTATTTCACGAATAATTTATCACTGATGTGTGCCGTGTTTTTTCTACACAACCTTGAGCGCAGCAGACATTTTCCGTTGGCGTAGCGCCAGCTGTTCGCGATATGCCTCCATTCGGACCTGCAGCTCGGCCCGGTCGGCGCTGTTGAGAACGTCTGCTGTCGTATGGATCCATCCCTGCCGGTCACGTGACAGTGACGTCACTGTCCAGCGATCGTGTCGACTGTCGTTGTCACTGACAAAGGAGCCCTCGATGAATCATGCGCGTGTCGGACACGCTGAGACACACGGTACGGACACACTGCACGTGTCCGCTGAGACACACGGTACGGACACACTGCACGTGTCCGCTGAGACACACGGTACGGACACACTGCACGTGTCCGCTGAGACACACGGTACGGACACACTGCACGTGTCCGCTGAGACACACGGTACGGACACACTGCACGTGTCCGCTGAGACACACGGTACGGACACACTGCACGTGTCCGCTGAGACACACGGTACGGACACACTGCACGTGTCCGCTGAGACACACGGTAAGGACACACTGCACGTGTCCGCTGAAACACACGGTACGGACACACTGCACGTGTCCGCTGAGACACACGGTACGGACACACTGCACGTGTCCGCTGAGACACACGGTAAGGACACACTGCACGTGTCCGCTGAGACACACGGTACGGACACACTGCACGTGTCCGCTGAGACACACGGTACGGACACACTGCACGTGTCCGCTGAGACACACGGTAAGGACACACTGCACGTGTCCGCTGAGACACACGGTACGGACACACTGCACGTGTCCGCTGAGACACACGGTACGGACACACTGCACGTGTCCGCTGAGACACACGGTACGGACACACTGCACGTGTCCGCTGAGACACACGGTACGGACACACTGCACGTGTCCGCTGAGACACAGGTACGGACACACTGCACGTGTCCGCTGAGACACACGGTACGGACACACTGCACGTGTCCGCTGAGACACAGGTACGGACACACTGCACGTGTCCGCTGAGACACAGGTACGGACACACTGCACGTGTCCGCTGAGACAGTAGGACACACGCACGTGTCCGCGAGACACGGTACGGACACACTGCACGTGTCCGCTGAGACACACGGTACGGACACACTGCACGTGTCCGCTGAGACACACGGTACGGACACACTGCACGTGTCCGCTGAGAACACGGTACGGACACACTGCACGTGTCCGCTGAGACAACGGTACGGACACACTGCACGTGTCCGCTGAGACACACGGTACGGACACACTGCACGTGTCCGCTGAGACACAGGTACGGACACTGCACGTGTCCGCTGAGACACACGGTAAGGACACACTGCACGTGTCCGCTGAGACACACGGTACGGACACACTGCACGTGTCCGCTGAGACACACGGTACGGACACACTGCACGTGTCCGCTGAGACACACGGTACGGACACACTGCACGTGTCCGCTGAGACACACGGTACGGACACACTGCACGTCTATTGGCACATTGAGCACCCGCGCTGGTTTTTACTTGCTCGGTGGGCTGTAGCCAGCAATCAGCTCTGCCAATGGACGAGAATAGACCCACTCATGGTCATTTCTACGGTCAACGGAAGGTCACACACAGATTGTGCTTCAAAACCGAAACTAAAACATAATTCTGGGTATTTTATGGTGCCCACCTACCGGTCACACACGGGTTACTGGCTTTAAATGCATGCCTGCAGAATATCCCCCACAAGGGGGAGGGGATACAGGAGTCCCCCCCCCCCTCCACGAGTCTTTAGTGAAGGAGGGAACGACCAGGGGACCTTCAGGGGACGGCAACGGCCAATTTTCTTCACTTCTTATTGGTGCAGCATGCCTTGGAAGTGTCTTCGGTACAGTGTATTGTCGTATAGTGTACAGTGTATTATCGTCAGACGTATTGTCGAAAGCGTGATGTGCTCCTTATGGCCGCGCTCAGGTCCAGCTGACAGCGCCGCTGGCTGTCAGAAAGTTTCGCTGAGCCAATTGGCCGATGCAAGGCAAGATGGCGGCCCATAAACGCTTCCGCCGTATGATCGGTCAAAACTTGCTGACAATATCACCGTGAGCTAGATTCGTACGCGCGGTATGCTTTCTATGGGTGAAATTTTCCGGTCCCGAAATATGTAAAAAAAGGGCCAATATAAAGTATATGCTTGGATTTTCTGAAGAGGATCCGAATTAACTGAATTGGCCCAGAATAACATTCTGCACTCCATTGAATCCGCATTCCATTCCTGGAGATCCTGGATAGGTCAGGTTTTGCTCAGATTATGTTTCCTTAGATTTGGTTCAGCGGCCAAAGCTATGCTTCCAGCACTGACCTGCTTCATAAGTTCACAAGATATAAACCAATATTTTTAATGCACGTAGTAGGAGCCGATCAGAAATATCGATGGGGATGAGACTTTACTCTTCAGGGCACGCCGATTGTCTCGTGCATGCGTG
>JAOTOM010004326.1:175000-212500 GCA_034440615.1 Ashinkailepas kermadecensis | reverse complement strand
TGGATTCATTGTCGGGATACTTAACTCCAACTGAGTCTATAAACCGTCCAGAGTAGGAAGACAGAGTTGTCTTCCTACTCTGGACACATCGACTAAGGGATCCGGATTCCAGGACAAATCGACCAGGCAAAGGGGTGATTGTCCACCCTCATGTCTCAGATTTTGAACAAAATTGGTGTATGGGGTTATCTTCTGCCCTGAATCCACCTGTGCAAATTTTACTTCTATCAAGTTAACGGTTCAGGAGTTATAGCCTCGGGAATTTCTGGAAGGTCACTCTGTAAAGTTATGTTCGGTGGCCAATAACTAAGTTAATCATCAGCCAAAATATAAATATCCAGACATTTTTGAACTCGCAAAGATTCAAGGAATCCAATTCTGGCAATATTTATAACATTTGATGAATAATACAAGAGCTACCCCATTACCTCAGATCACGTGACCTCCGGTGACCTCGATGCCCGTGAAATTTGTGTTCTTTTTAATTGCATAGAATGGAAAGACCATGTTTTGGTTTGATATATAGCAGATAAAAAATGGCGTTTTTCCTATAAATCCTCATTTGGAGAGCGCAAACTTTACCATATTTGAAGTGTTTCGAGGATTGAGCTACCAACTCGGCCGTCCTTCCGTCCGATATCGAGATGTGGTTTGATAACATATACCAACGCGTTCTCTGGCATTGTGTGGATGATGGACGGTTTTATAAAGTAGTAATGTACAAAGCTGTATGATATTCAGAAAATTAACGAACGATAACGGGGGAATTCTAGGATAAATCGACCAGGCAAAGGGGTGATTGTCGATCCTCATGTCTCAGAATTTGAGCAAATGATTGATGCATAAGGTTATCCTATGCCATGAACCCTCTTGTTAAAATTTTTTTCGATCAGGGCAACGGTTCAGGAGTTATAGCATCGGGTAATTCTGGAAGGTCAGGCTGCAAGGTTACGCTCGGTGGCCGATAACTATGTTAAACATCGTTCAAAATATATATGTCCAGACATTTTTGAACTCGCAAAGTTTCAAGGAATCCAATTCTGGTAATATTTTTATGCGATAAATGATTGAAAAGTTACCTCGTGACCTCAGGTCACGTGACCACGATACCCGTGAAAATTTACCTTTTAAGATTGACACGACGACCATATTTTTGCTTGACATACAACGAATACAAATAATAGCGTTTTTGCTACAAATGTTCGTTTGAAGAGCGCAAACTTTAGCATATGTAAAGATTATCAAGGATTGTACTTCTAACTCGGCCAGGCCGAGCTGTCAGCAAAGCTCAAGCCAAGAAAGGGTCCCTGACTTGGTGGACAGGGTCCAAGCGTTTGAAAAGGGCCCTCCGGCTTTCCGGAAAAGACCCTGGGTGGTCAAAGAGGGCCCCTGAAATGACAGAGGGGCGCAAGTTTCCGCAGGGGATCTCGGGTCGTCAGAAAGGGCCCTTGGGCCGACGGAAGTGGCCCAAGCTGTTGAAAGAGGTCCTCCGGCCGGACAGGGAGGCCCTGGATCGCTAAGGAGGTTCTCTGCGCCGACGAAGAGGACCCCTAGCCGTTGGAGGATCCGGGCCATCGGGGAGAGCCCAGAGCCTCATCTCATCTCAGCTCATCGGTCTCAGTTCATCGGCCCAAACCCTGATCGGCCCTTGGGCCGATGAGGGCCGGAACCGCACAGGGACCCCTTGCATTATAGAGGCCCAAGCTTCTGAAGAGGAGATTCCGGCCGGACGGAGAGTGTGGTGAGCCGTGAAAGAGGTCCTCTGAGCCGACGGATGGGGTCCTGGGCCGGACGTGCAGAGCCACTGGGTCGGCTTTGGCTCACGCTGGTTGAGAGGGTCTCAGAGTTGACAGCGGGCCTCGGGCCGATAAAGAGACCCCGAGCTTCGGAAACGATCCGGGCTGAAGTGGAGGTTTCCCGGTGCTACGTAAAGGGCTCCTAAGCCCATGGAGGGGTTCGGGCTGCTACGCAGTCTCGCTACGTAAAGGGCTCCAAGGGGTGAAGGGGTACCCGCTTCCTGTCGAGTCCAATGGAGCCCTCCAGGCGACCGCTGAGGGGCAGAAATATAACCAAATAAATGTTTAAGTACATCTTATAGCTTGTGTGGAAAATGCCCTTGAAGAGGCCCACCCTGAGGGCTAGCAAGGGCCGTGAAGACAAGAGAGGATCCGTCCGAGAGCTGGAGTGCCTATACCAGCTGGAAAGAGCAGTCTCAGCTGGAATTGGCCCTTAACGGCTGAAGAATAAATAGGCACGTGAGGGTCTGAGAAGGCTGGGATGCTCTTTAGGTCTGAAAGGGCACCTGAGGGATCAACAGGACCCGTGCGAGCTGAAGAGGACTAGTGAGGGTCCATCTCAGATCTGAAATTCCCCGGGATGAGAGCTAGACAGGACTATTGGGAACTGTGATGGGCCCCTACAGGCAGGAGAGGACCTTGAGTGTTGCAGAGGATCTCCTGAGAGTCAGAGAGGACTGAACTGGAATTCTTCTGATGTTGAGAGCGGCCCCTAAGGGCTGAACAGGGCCACCCGAGAGGAAAAGCTCCCTGCTGGCTGGCAATTGAGGTAAGGAATACCGAGGACCAGCCTCAGAGCTAAAATGCTCTTGAAACCACGAAAACTGTCGAAAACTAGGAAAGATTCCTGGCAGCATGAGAAGGCCCTTGAGGGCGAATGTAGTTCCCTGAGAGCTAAGAAGAATCCCTAGGTCAATGATTGTGAGGAATACTGAGGGCCAATGTCAGAGCTAGAAAGCCCTTGAAGCTAGAAAGACTGTCAAGGACAGGGAAGGGCCCTAACAGCTGGAGAGGACTCCTAACGATTGGAAATGGTCACTGAGCGCTAGAGGGGACTGGACTGGGGTGCCCAAGAGGCTTGGAAGAGGTCCCTTTGAGCCGAACAGGGCCCATTGAGATCTAAAGATTCCCTAAGGGCTAACGATCGTTGTGAGGAATACTGAGAGCCAATTCCAGAGCTAGAATGTCATTGCCAGCCCTAAAAACTTGAGGAGTAGGGAGGTCCCGTGAGAGCTAGAGCCGACCGGACTGTGATGCTTCTGAGGCTTCGGAGGAACACTGGGAGATGAACAGAGCCACCTAAGTGCTAAGGGGAGTTCCGAGAGCTGGCGATGTTTGCGAGAAATTGTGAGGCCTGTTTCAGAGCTGCTTTGTCACGAAGGAAGAGGTGGAGAAGGTCACTGCGAACCTCGCAGGTCGCTTTACAAAAGCTCTCGCCGTCAAGGGAACATACAAATTCACAAGTTCTCCCCTGCTGATGTTACGACTGTTTTGGTGCATGTATTGTCGAACGGCGAGGGACGTGCTGTGAAAGTGTCACGGCAGGTGGACAAAGACAAGCTAGACACGAGACAGAAACAATTGGTGCACATATGAAACATGGTTTGTTACCGCAGCTACTTGCAGATTTGTGTTGATCTGTCTTGGGGCATATAACGAAAACTTTGGATATTTCCCATGCCCTCAAATATGCAAACGGTACTTCGATGCACTTCTGACGGGGCATGTTTGTGACGTGATGTACGTCCTTATTTCTCAGCTGGATGCATGTTTGTTTTAAACATTCAATGGTTGTGTGACCATGGTGTATACATTGCCCTCATGAATCCCTACGGATCGTGTTTCCTGTGAGAATACAAGCATTAACAGATGTCAGGAAGTGTTCTCGGCGAACTAAATTGAGACAGATGTACTCAGCGAAATAATTGGATATAACAAAACACAGGTTACTGGTGCCGACCACAGTTCAGTTGAGGCCAATTCTGACGTCAGTAGGCGCCTTTTATCTTATATAGATAACTGGATATTGGAGGTAAATAAGTACATTAGAAGACATAAATTCACACAATGCCAGAGAACACGTTGCTACGTGTTATCAAACCGCATCTCGATTTTGGACGGAGAGACGGCCGTGTTATTAGCTCAATCTTCGAAAGACTTGAAAAAATTGTAAAGTTTGCGCTCTACAAATAAGGATTTATAGAAAAAAAAGTATATTTTTTATTCGCTATATATCAAGCCAAAACATGGTCCTTCCATTCTGTCAATAAAAAAAATCACGGGCATTGAGGTCACCGCAGGTCACGTGACCTGAGGTCATGGGGTAACTCTTGTATTATTCATCACATATTACAAATATTGTCAGAATTATAATTCTTGAATCTTTGCGAGTTCAAAAATGTCTGGATATTTATATTTCTACTGATAATTAACTTAGTTATCGGCCACCGAACATAACCTTGCAGGCTGGCGTTCCAGATATTTCCGAGGCTATAACTCCTGAACCGTTGACCTGATCGAAGTAAAATTTACACAGGTGGATTCAGGGCATAAGATAACCTTCTACGCCAATTTTGCTCAAAATCTGAGACATGAGGGTGCCGGGCCCTGGTCGATCTGTCGTGGAATGACTGGGACAAAATGCAGGTACGCAGGTACAGGCAAATGTGCATGGCCATGGGTGTCGCCACCGCTGAGGTCTCTGGGATTCGGATCCCACCTGGTAATCTCTAGTGTTCTCAGCATGTCCTATTGGTTAAGTGACAGGTCACACGCAGACGGCTATAATCTTACGTTTATAACTTGACAATCATTTCCAAGGACCTGGGGATGAACTCCACCTGGGAATTGATGATGATGACTCCCTTACTCATGGCACCAACGCTTCATTAACATATCACGCTGATGAAAATTACGTCACTATGTTCGCAATTTAACGGGCGACAAATTATCTCTGGATGGCTTACCGGTACCTTCATTATGTTTGCCATCTAATAGGTGAAAAGTTATGTTTTGATGGTTTACCGGAGCCTTCACGATGTTCGCCATTTAACGGGTGACAGGACAATTCTTGATAGCTTACTGGTGCCTTCATTATGTTTGTCATTTAGTGGGTGAAAAGTTATGTCTTGACGGTCGGTTTACTAGTGGTACCTTTATTATGTTCGAGGTTTAACGGATGACAAGCAGTGGCGCAGCCAGAATTTTCTTAATGGGGTCCCTCCCACCAAAAAAAAGAAGAGAAATTAAATAGAGAACGCTGTCGGCTCGCAAAGTTCGCTGAAAATGTGTGATGTTGCATGGTGAAAATCGCAAAATTTCCTGTTTGACCTAGTGTATTTTTGGCTGCAAAGGGGAGGGGAACCTCGGCCCCACTCCCATTTGTCTGCGCCTCTGGGGATGCATTGGTGGTTTGCTGGTGCCTGTGCCTATGCTGTGAAATATTTGAGAAAAAGAAAGTTGAAGTAAACTGTGCTGCTTGCATTCCCAAAATGTGCGCGCATTACAATGCTTGCAACTTGTGCATCTTCCAGCTAACACGAGGCTTTGATGAGCAGATACAATAGAGCAGTGCTTTAGCCCTACCATTTGATGTTGAAAATTGCAACAATCAAGCACTACTTGCCAATTTTTGTTTCCATAAAATGAGAATTTATGACAACTACAGATTCACTGGCTACATCTCTTGCCGTTGCTTATTCTCTTTTATATTTAAGTGGGTGGAATATTTGTCCACCATTTTTTTATGAACAAGCCGCATGAGGGCATCTTGAAGTCTCAATGCCATTGTCTCGCATTGATTCAAGAATGCCGAATGAAGCTGAGGCGGCCAGTGCCCCCCCCCCCCCTTAGCGTACACAAAGTGACACTCCTGCCATGTATAATATCAACACTAATTGATTACATCTGGGCAATTATCTGTGTGGTAGTCGTACCCAACCAGTGGCAGTCTCACCGCCAACCGTGCTGACATGTGATGACTTATCGAGCGCGTGACCTTGCTGACCTTGCTGAGGTCAGGCTGGCTGACGGCTCGGCCGACACCTCTGCTGCGCCGTCGCCGTCGCTGCCGCCGCAGCAGACGCTGGATACGAGACGGCATTATCGGCCGGCCCTCTGCGATCACCTATCCTCTTCAGGGGCCGGATTACCCACGAGTTCTGTGGACAATTTCAGTGATGCCTTCACATTGTCTGCATATGCATTTGAACAAAATCCGTTTCGAAGCGAACTGCACCGTTACGAGTCGGGGGCACTCCACCCCCACCCCACCCCCATTCCCGCTCAACGGATTTTTCAGCCAGATGCGCCAGCCCGTGGGAGAGAATAATCCCATGCACCACCACCACGATCCCCCGTCCAACTGATTTTAAGCCGAAGACGCCACTCCAAGTACTTTCGCAGTGGCGCCCCTCCAGACAAGTGCCCCCTGGCAATTCCTAGAAGCGTCCCTGGTTCGAGTCCATTTGGGGTCAGGAATTGAGATGTTTGACACTGAATGACGCCATCCAAGTTCAGGGGCGGATCCATGAATTGTTACGGGGGCACTTTGACTCTGGATAGGTGCCATTTCTTCGGAGGGGCACCTCTGGCTTTAAAATTCGAGCGGGTGCACTCGAGCACATTGAAAGGGCGCCTTTTCCCCCAGAGGCGCCTCTGGTTTAAAAATTCGAGGGGGTGCGCCCGACCCTTCCCAGAGGGGTGCCTGTCGAATGGACGCCAATTTCTATACGGGCACATACCCCAGTGCCCCCCCCACCCCATGTATTAGCCCCCTGTCCAAGTTCCTGTTGCCACTCTTCCTCAGCAGTCGTGGAAAGCTGCTACTCACGCGAGCGTAGTGGCGACGGGAAGACCTGCTTGTCGTTACAGGCACACTGGCATGGCGTCAGCATCCGGCGTGTGCCCGACGGGTTCTGCGGGATAGCGCAAGCCGCTTCAAGTGCGACGAAAACGCCGGCTCGAATCCCAGTCTGTCTGGCTGGACCCGGAAGTGACGCTCTGAGGGGAGAGTAGTTCATAAGATATACTTTCAGAAGATCTATTTCCACAAGATCTACTTGAATATGAATGTGTTCAGAAGATCTACTCTCAATTCTGAATGTTCAGCAGATCTATTCAGTGGAGAGTATGTTCACAAGATCTACTCTCTAGTCTGAATGTTTGGAACATTTACAAATAAGCCCTGCCTTTTCAGAAGATCTACTTCCCAATGCAAATGTTCAGAAGGTCTACTGATACCTGGAAATGTTCAGAAGATCCACTCACAGGAAGAAATATTCAGAAGATCTACTATCGGATCTGAATGCTCAGAAGATCTACTTGAAGACGAAAGTGTTCACAAGATGTACTAATAGCTGGAGATGTTCACAAGATCTACTCCCACGTTTTAATGTCCAGAAGATCTACAAATAAGCCTGAAATGTTCAGAAGATCTACTACGCAATGAAAATATACAGAAAATCTACTTCCTAATATAAATGTTCAAAAGATCTACTGATACCTGGCAATGTTCCGAAGGTCTACTCATAGAAGGGAATGTCCGCAAGATCTACTCTCTGGTCTGAATGTGCAGAAGATCTACTCTCCGCCCTGAATGCTCAGAAGTTCTACTCTCAATTCTGATTGCTTAGAATATCTACACTTAATTCTGATTGTTCAGAAGATCTTCTCAGAGGAGAAAATGTTCACAAAATCTACTCTCGGGTCTGAATGTTCAGAAGATCTACTCTCAGGTCAAAATGTTCAGAAGATCTACCAAAATATGGAAATATTCACAAGGTCTACTCTCAATTCTGATATCCAAGAAGCATAATTTCAGCTAGCTATCGCTAGGTAGCAGCACGGTCTAGGTATTACCGTAATGAATATGGAATGAATGTCATGAGATTGAACGTTGAAGCATACGTAACAATATTTATCGCTAGATGGCAGGATGATGCCATTGAATGCGCCCGTTATGTGATAGCATTGTTAGCTTTCCAGAGCTCGGCAACCGGCCATCGTCCTGTGAGAAACGGATATGCGGCGTAGTGGTGGATGGGGAGGACGAACACATTGTTCAGACCTATTTGTACCGATTTCACGGCTAGCTTAACACTCGCCCGTATAAGGGGGGGGGTTGGTGCAACCCCCCCTAAGGTTTTTGTGTATTCCTTCCCAACCGATGAACGGATCGCTCTGAGATTTTCAGTACCCTCTGGGGAAACCTTTTGACGACTTTTGGTGAACTTTTTTTGGGAGGTCATGTCAGGTCACGGAGTTATGAGGTCATAAAGGGGATCACCGCCGACCATTTTTCAACAAATACGTGATTATCGCACCTAAACATGACATTGTTGCCTACATCAACTGGTATTATGTGTTTTGTTATGTGTTGGGTTCCCATTGAAAAATAATGTTCCAAAAATCGGTGACCTCGGTTGACCTCGTTTGACCTTTCGACCTTTTTTAAGCTGACCTACGGTAATTTTCGTGCTGAATTCGAATTCAGCGTCCATTTTTACCCTAGGAAACTTTAAACTTCGAAATTGGAACCACTTTTCAAAAAGTTGGATATTTGTGGTCACGGCTTTGACCTCATTTGGTGCATGACATATTGGTCCGATCACATCGTGTGACATGTCGTTATGTTCGCAAGGTCCCAATAAACATATGTCCGGCCATTTCGTGCATATTTAGACAGTAGTTTCGATATAACTGACGATTTTCTTAGGAAAATACAAAACAAATCCATTTTAGAACTTTAGACCTTTGACCTGACCTGGAAGGTCAACCATTGACCTTAGAAGGTCATACTGAATTCCACTCGCGAGATCTCGGCCAGATCTATAACTTTGGTCTTTGGTTCGTTTTTGTAACATGAACGTTTTCGAATCGCCAGGGGGGTCGTACCCCCCTATACGACCGAAGGTGGTAAAATGCCGAATACTGGCGAGGGTTAAAATGTCCATTACACTGTGATACTCGCGCAATATTTGCATTTCGTCCGCCTGTAATATGGCGCCTGGTTATCCCCTGGTGACAAGGCTATCACAGGCTGATAAGACGGCCACAAGCTGGCAATGCCACACGATGGCACAACATTAATTCATAAATCCGATACATTAATTCTGACTGTCTGCATGAAAAATTGGACACTTGAAAATGAACTTGAATGTCAGAATTTTGAATAAAAGAATCCGATGTTTAAGACTAAAGCGGTGGAAATCCGCTTAATTTTTAGGGGGCGTACTTTTTGGAATAGCATCTACTGTACTCATCTGGTGATGTCACATGGTTGGCTTGCGCTACTTTGTTCCAACTGCAGTCTGCATGGCAAGTGTTGCGCCTGAGGTGAAGCAAACTGCAATGACGCCACTGTTGCCATCATTGGCTACTTCTGTTGTTACCATGAGTGGAGAAGATCGATAACTATTGGTGGGGACCAATGCATGGAGACAATAAGCGATGGCAATTTGATTGATGTGCCCACCACATAAAGTTCCATGTTAGGAAGCAATTGAAGTTGGTGTGGCCTGGTAAAAGATGATGAAGCCCAAGCCCTACCAAAAGCATAGGGATCTCCACCCCCGGTTATCACGTGTGTTTCAATGGTCAACGCATCACTATCTACATGGATATATCTGCCTTCAGTATGCCAAATAACTCAGCCGTGTCCGACCCTTCCCGCAATTCCATGAGGGCAGGGACACTTGCTCCCAGTCCCCCCCCCCCCGCCAGCATCCGCCCCTAATCGAGTCCACCCGCGACTAACCAGCGTAACTGATTGGCGACGCTATGTGGCGTAGCAGTCGAATGCGTCGTACGAGAACCGAAGGCAATATACACCTGTACGCCTATGAGCAGTTGTAGGGCATAGAGGTGCAAGTTGCACACAAGCAATTGTACGTACGCAAATGTACGAATGCGCGGATGTACGTAACCGCAAGTATATGCACGGCAAATATACGTATGCATATGTAAGTAAGAGCAACTGTATGTACGTATGCTAAATGTACGTATGGTAAATGTATTTAAGCAGATGTACGTAAACTTACGTACGTACGCACAAATGTACGTAAGCGCAAACATACAAAATGGAAAAGTACGTGCTCATGGTCTAGCCACATGCATTATACCATATACCTACCTTCGGGTATTTGAGTCATCCCTATAATTTTCATTAAACGACACCCGCTCCCCATATGCATCGTGGATGGGAGAGACAGCTGCAGCTTCGAACCTGACCACGTGATTTACTCTAGGTTCCTTAATCTTGTTTGAACATTGATTCCGTACTGTGCTGCGAAGCATAAAGCCATGTGTGAGGTTGTCTGAACTGAATAAGCGTGATACTGGAGCGAAACGCAAACACTCGGTGAGTTATCAGCTGCCTGCACCCCTCGACAATCGTCTGCATAGCTGACTCACAGGTCAGCGAGCTCGTGCCATACGTTACCTTGGCGTTGTTCTGTATTATTTCGAGAGGCTTAGGCCTCCCAATGTTGACTGTAGTCTGCAGTGTGGGTGATACTCACCAGTGACGTACCAAAGGGGGAGGACAATGGGGCAGTTTTCCCCATCCTGAGAGGTTGTGGGCCCCAAGAATCGCGCCGGGGTTCGGAAAAATTGCGCCGGGCCCCATAAAAACTCAACGGGGCCCCCCAAAATCGAAAATTGGTCCCTAAAAATCTCATTGGGGCCCCAAAAGTCGTGCATGGGCCCTGAAATGGCACTGGGGGCTCCAAAATCGTACTCAGGCCCCTGAAAATCATATTGGGGGCCAGCAATCGCTCCGAGGCCCATGAAAGTGACGGTGGGCGCTCCAAAAAGTGCGGCCTGACAATACCGCTTGCCCCAAAAACTCGCGCCGGAGCTCAAATCACGCTATGGGACTAAAAATGTCGCACCGAGGCTCCTGGAAATCACGCTGGGGCCCAACAAGTCTCGCTGGGCCCCTGAAAATGACGCTGGTGGCCCCAAAAAGACGGGACCGGGCCCAGGAAAATCATGCTGCGGGCCAAAAAGGTCAGGCCTGGGCCCATGAAAATCGTGCTGGGGCCCCCAAAAAGTCAGACCAGGTCCCCCGAAAATCACTATTGGGACCTCAAAAGTACGCGCCTGAACCCATCAAAATCACACTGGGAACCAAAATAGTCCTGCCGGGTTCTTGAAAATCACGACGGGGTCCCAAAAGGTTGGGCCGGTGTCCCTGAAAATCACACTGATCCTGGGGTACCAAAAATTCGCGAGCGGGCCCATGAAAATCACGCTAGGGGCTCGACAGGTCGCACCGGGGCCCCAAGTGTCCCATCGGGACCACTAAAAAAATCAAACCGGGGCAACGAAACAAAATCTGGACATAGAAAATCACTCTGGGGCCAGCAATCGCTCCAAAAGCCCCCAAAACATGTTGGCTCCTAAAATGCATCGAGACCGCTAAAACCGTGCTAGGAATCCCACCAAATGGTGTTGGAGTACAAAAACCGCACTAGCCCAAAACATTCGCGTCGGGGGCTCCAAATAAATACAATAGGCTCGACAAAAGTCGCGTCGGGATCCCGAGAAATTGCACCCCAGCCCCCATAATCGTGCTGGATTCCATAAATGTGCGTCAGAGCACGTGTGTGCACCTAGGCACCTAAGAGCACAAAGGGAGGACGAAGGTGTACCAGGTCCTCCAATTGCACCGAATCTCGAAAAATTCGGAAGGGTCTTAAAGCATGTGTTGCAGCCCGAAATAAACACACCGGCAGCTCTAAAAACACACCGGAGGCCATCAAAGCAGACCAGAGCCATGAGACCACACGAGGGCCTAAAAACAGGCTGTAGCCCTCAAAAAGCGACATGGTCCTAAAAATGAACAAAACGACCGTGCACTAAATAAACACATCGGCATCTTCGAAAACGTGCCGGTACCTAAAAAATATCGCCCGTGCACAAAAAAAGCACAAAAACACAAAAAGAAAAACGGTGTCTCAAAAATGTGCCTGGTCCATCACAGAAACGGGCTGGATCCCTAAAACACATTCGTAGACGAAGAAAAACGCAACTGGTCCAAAAAAGAACACCGAGCTATGGCCTCGGTTTCGTAGCTAATCTGGGAGCATATTTAACCAAATGTATTAAGTGCATTAAAGCTCAGCGGGTATCCGGTTTTCTTAAGCACCAGACAATTGGGAAGAAGAGAACTAATCATCGAATGTAATTAATATAATTTTCCTAGCGAACCCCATACGAAATATTCCGCACGTCAAACATGGCACAAGACTATCATGTGACAGCAATTAGCATAACGTAGGAGGCCTAGCAGAAACCGTAGACTCGCATGAAGTGTGGCGAATGCGCCGAATGCGAAAGGCGGGCGTACACGTGCACGAACGTTGGCGTGGTGGCGACCGGGCGTTATGAACTGCAATGGCTGAAATTCGATTTTTTTCCCATTTTAAAGTGATTTGTACAGGTGTAATTTCAACAATGTGAAGTGACTTATCAAGGGATAGCAAGAGAAAACCTTTTAACAGGGTGGGAGGGGTTAGGTTGAAATCTGGTGGCTGAGAAAGGATGGCTGTAGATTGGCCCCTCCGCAGGACAATTAAATTGGCCACGAATTATTTCATTAAAAAATATAAATGGGCTCCTTTGAAGAAATGGCCGTCTAAATCCGGGAACTTTTTTAATGGGGTGGCTGGACCCCCTCCAAATCCGTTTGCCCCTCCCAACGGAAACCCTAGGCACGCCACTGGTACCCACTCAAGATTGAGTGGGAGCAATTGAGAGCTCCCCGGCATGTCTGCCTTCTCCATGACAGTGACAGATACTGACACTGATACGCTCCTTGACACTGACAGGCATAGCGATAAATGACCCTGAGCAGGGGCAGCAGGTTAGGACAGAGCCAGCAGTTCCCCCGAAATATATCTATGCATTTCAGCATTAGTGCTGCATGGCAAATAACGACTAAAAATGAGTGCCCCCCCTCTGGTCAAACGATTTCTTACCTGGAGGGTCCTCTTGTGATCGGTAAATGCTTTCATTGCCTGGGGAAACACGAGAGGTGGCCCCCAGGCTGCAATAGGTGGCCCGCTGAAAATGAGAGACGGCGACTAAGACAGGACAGAACTAAGTGGAGAATACGGCCACTGGGAGAGAACAGGAGGCTCTAAGACGCGTGAGAAGAACCCGAGGCCCCAAGGCATGTAGGAGGCCCATGCTGGAAGAGAATGCTTGCAAGACGTGAGAACACGCCCATTTTGGAGGAGGAGGGTCCCGGGACGTAAAAGGAGGCTCCCAAGACTGGGAAGAACACCCGGGGAAATGAGAGAAGGCTCCTACGGCGGGAGAGGAGCCTCAAGGACGGGGAAGGTTCTTAGGACGCAAAACTAGGCTCCAAGACTGACAGACGCCGGAGGCGGATGGAAGAGGAAGCCCTTAAACTGCCAGAGGAGCACTGAAGGTGAGGAAGGACGCTCCAGGATGGAACAGAAGGTGTATGAGGTGGGAGAGGAAGACCCTGTGCTCTCGTTTAGCCGAGGAGAAACTTGGCTTCGCCTGGTTGCTAACAAAAGCATAATTTATGATTGTATCTCATGGTTGTATTCTCTCTCAATTTGAACGGGACCCATGGGCGTGAGCTGGACAGAAGCACAGAGAGCTTGTTCCGCTGCCTGCTTCAAAGTCTTCGAAGCTTCTGGACACCTAGCTGAGAGCCAGCGTCATGTGACTGAAGATGGACATAGATCTCTTCGCAGTAAAAGTGCCCAAACTATCAATAAATAGATACACAACCATTAGTTTCTCTCATTTGAGGTCAAATCTCAGGAGGCCCTTTGGGCCAGAGCAGACCTCCTCGGGGGTCGCCTCCCGGAAGAATTTGGCGGTGCCGCGCATGGTTACAACAGCCGGCAGTAGGTCGCACGATTCCCAGGCCAGGAGGGCATTAGTCTTCACAGAAGGGTCCTACAGCTTACGTAAAGGCCCCTGGCTGGGAGGCCAATCAGTCCTGATAGGAGGCTCCCGAAACTCACGACACGATCCCGAACACCCGACAGGGGCCCATGATACTCTCCAGACCCCCCCCAAGTGCAGGCATATGGACATTGCTGGGAAGCCCCTAGAGTTCACGAAAACGAACACCCGTCAGAGGGGCCATTATTTTTTTCCGAGAGGCTAAGAGGCTTCAGGTCAGGGGGCCCATAGTATTGATGCGGGGCCCTAGAGCTCACGAGGATGGACATCCGGTGAAGAATGTGAGAAGTCAAGTATGCAGGGGCGGATCCAAGGGCATTTCCTCTCCCCCATGGAAAGGTGGCGCCTCTCTAACCGGAAAAGGGCGCCCCCCTCAGGGATGCTCCAGTGCACCCCTTGAATTTCCTAGCCGAAGGTGCCCCTTTGAGTAGAAAAGTCGTCCCCGTATGGACATGCGCGTGCATGGGCGTCGAATTTTGTTCTAATCAAATTGCACCCTTTCTGTGAATTGGCGTTTCTCCGGACGAGTACCCTCGATCGAAATTCCTGGCTCAACGCTTCAGGAATTAAGTGCAGCTGCAATGTGAACTTTTGACAGCACCTCTAGTTCTCCCTCAGTTTCTAATATGGTACATGATTTGTGGATACCTGCAACATCATCCTTCTCAATTTATATAGCAAGGCGTCATTTCCAACACAAACTTTGATCACACACTGCTCATGCTGAAACTTGTGTATGCTGTCATGCTGCAGATTCTGAATCTAATAACTCGAATTGTAACTGCAACTTACATCACCTCTTCATTGATCAGTGGTCCACCACTTCTGTTCCAATGCTACAGGTCTTGGTGCTCCACATCCTCGATACACTGCGTGACTCCGGGTCCTGAACACTCCTTGAGCCCATATATCCTGACACAACCACTCACTTGGCACGTTGCTGCACTCCACAATGACCCATATCCAAAGCTTCCTCCCATACAGGCCCCGGCGCACTCATGTACTGCATGTTCTAACGCATTTATCTCCGCGTCCTGTCTTACTCATCGACTCCAGGCTGTGATTCACGGCTTCACTCCAGGTCCCCGGTCACTAACCTCGCCGCAAGTCCCCACGCACCGTCACACAGTCGGTCTGAACGTCAGCTCCGCCGAAGGTTGTCGGATACGCCACAGCAGGCGTCCCGTCACGTCACGCGCGCCGCATGGGCCGTCACTGAGCGACGTGTGGAGCCGCGCTGCGACGGCGACGCCGCCGGTCAGAAGGTCCCGTCAGAGGCCCGCCGAGTGGTGTCCGATCTGCCCGGCGGCCATCGCCACCGGTCGTGCCCGGCCGCCAAACGGTGTAGCCACAGTCTGCAAATGCCCCCCCAGGCAGCTAGATGGCCGCGCGTGATCGTGTCGCAGGAGAGCCAATGGCTCGGCTTTCGCGGCGCGATTAGTTTGTGACAGCGCATTGGGTTCAGCACGGCTTTTCCGACAAGGGCGCACTTGCTGACCGGCGTCGTGACGGAGCCCGGGCTCCAACTTTGATTTGGGACCACCCACCTCAAGCTGGGTGCCACCAGTGGCGTAGCCAGGGGGAGCAAAGGGGACAGCCACCCCCTGGAGGGTCGGAGGGAACCCTCCAGGCTACCGCCTTGATGGCCCACGAGGGCCCCTGTGTCGACGAAAGGTGCCCCGGGCTGACGGAAATTGCCCGGGCCGATGAAGAGGGCCTCGAGTCAACGGAGTACCTTCGGGAAGATGTTGAGGGCTCTTGGCTGGGCTAACGTGAAGGGATTCTGGATCGAAGGAGGGGGTCCCGGATCGTTGAATGGGCCCCCGAACTGACGGAGAGGGCCCCGATCCAATATAAAGGGACCCTGAACTTATGGCGCGCCCAAACCGAAGAGTACCGCTGGCCTGATGGACAGGGCCCAAGCGTTTGAAAAGGGCCTCCGGCTTGCCGGGAAAAGCCCTGAATCTTCAAAGAGGGCCCTGAGACGGCGGAGGAGGGCCATAGTTTCCGGAGAGGACCTCGGGCCGTCAGAAATGGCCCTTGGACCGACGGTTGAGCCCAAGTCGTACAAAGCCCCTGGCCTGATGGAGAGGACTTTTTGAAAGAGGGCCTCCGGCCTGACATAGGAACACTGGATCGCTAAGGAGGGCCCCTGTCTTCACGGAGAGCATTTCTAGCCACGGGAGGGTCCGGGCCGTCGGACAGGGTCCATATCCAGTATGAAGGGCCGATGGGGGCCGAAACTGCGCACTCTTCTTTGATAGAGACCCGAACTTTTGAAAGAGGGGGATTCCGGCCGGATGGAGAGCGTCCTGAGCAGTGAAAGAGTCCCTGAGCCGACGGAGAGTGGCTCTAGGTCGGGCGTGCAGGGCCGCTAGGTCGGCTTTGGCTCACGCGGATTAAGAGGGGATCAGAGCTGACAGCGGGCCTCAAGCCGATAAAGAGGCTCCGAGCTACGGAGACTATCCGGGCCGAAACGGAGGGTTCCCGGCGCTAGGTAAAGGGCCTCTGCGCCCATGGAGGGGCCGGGGCTGTGAAAAATCAGTGGCGTCTCCAAAGGTCCAATTGGTACCCTCCACCTGGCGAGTCCGGCCCTCCAGGCAACCGTCCTGAGGGGTATAACCGAGGACCAGGTATAACCGAGGACCAGGTATAACCGAGGACAAACTTAAACGCATCTAATAGTGTGTATGGAAAGGGTCATTGAGACCTGAAGACGTTTACCCTGAGGCAAGAGCCGTGAAGACAATAAAGGGAACGTCAAAGAGCTGGAATGCCCATGCCAACTTGAAAAAGGTGCAGTCTCAGCCGGAATGGGCCCCTAACAGCTGAAGAATACACAAGGCGCCTGAGGGCTAGGATACTCTCGGAGTTCGAAAGTGCCCTTGAGGGACGAACAGGACGTCTAAGAGCTGAAGAGGACTCGTAAGGGCCCATAAGGGCTCAGAAGGGCTCAGAGTTGAAATTTCGCCGAGATTAGAGCTGGACAGGACTATTGACGACCATGGTGGTCCTTTAAAAGCAGGGAAGGACCCCGAGGGATGAAGAGGATCTCTGAGAGTCAGAGAGGGCTAGACTGGAATTTTCCTGAGGTTGAGAGCGGTCCCTAATGGATGAACAAGGTCTCCTGAGAGATTTACAAATTCACTGTTTGCTGGAGATTGCTGTGATGAATACTAATATGCATCCTCAGAGCTGGAATGTTCTTGAAGCCACAACAGCTGTCGATAACTGGGAATGACTCCTAGCAGCTTGAGAGGGTCTTTGAGGGCTAACAGAGCCCCCGAGAGCTAAGGAGAGTCCCTAAGGCTAACGCTGGTTGTGAGGAATACTGTTGTCCGGCGTCAGAACTAGAAAGCTCTTGAAGCTAGGAAGACTGTCAAGGACTGGAATGGATCCCTAACAGCCGGAGGGACCCCCTGACAATTGAAAATAGTCACTGAGCGCTGGAGTGCAGCGCCTAGGAGCGTGGATAGGTGCAGGATAGGGAAAGGGCACCGGTGGAGTTGCGGTAGTACGGTAGAGCTGGCTACTCTAAAACCAGTGGAGGTGCTGTTGCCCAGTAACACCCGTGATGTGCACGGTCTAACCAAATCACCACATAAGTGGATTCAACCTCCGGTAGGAGGGAGGACGAAAGTAAGACAGGATTTGGCGGCGATGGCGCGTGTCACCGCCGTTACCGCCGTTACCGCCGTTAAACTTAAATACAGCCATGTGTGAGGAAAGTTTGTCCTATGCGAAGCCGCCATAGGACTTTTTCTCCGTGTCGGTTTTTGACACGACGACGACAGGTTTGATGACAAGTAATTGTGTGTGGCTTGTGTTTTCAGTCCATTGTGTGTTCCGAAAATGTCGGATGCTCTGTTTTCTGTTTTATTGTTGATGTAATGCCTTCAAAATATTGTGGAATTTATGTGATGTTTGGAAGATGCAATGGCGTTTTTACTGATTGGTCTGCTTCCTCGTTTCCTGGGCACCCACAGGAAACTGACTTTCACGCCCATCAAATGAAGTATGAATTCCAGTGTGTCATAAATGAAAAGATGGCAATGATGCGAAACAGAAAATGAAGAAAGTGATTGAAGAACAGATTTGGAGCCGGAACAAATGACGACACTGCGCATGTGGTGACAAATTGAACGCGCGGTTTCGGACATAGCGAAGGACAATGATAATGGCGTGTAATTCGGCGATGAAAATGTAAGATCCTTTTGGCAAGCGATGTTGTTTTGTACGTATACACGAAACAATGTGATAAATATATGTCCTTCGGTCATCTACCATGATCGTATTGTTGGTGGAGGAAGAGCAGTAATATGTGTAAAATTGTATTGAAGTTGTGCAGAAAATGTTTTGATGCGTGAAGCCATGACCAGGCCGGTTTATTTCACGGCTGGATCTAAATAATCGTGGTGTAAATTTCGGAAAAATTGCAAGGAAGTGTATGTGGGGTGGCGTTCTTGAAATTGAATTTTTGCAGCATATCTAAGTGCCTCTTGAATTGGTCGGAGAGTTAATGGTGGAATTCCTTGTCTGTAAGGAAATGATGGGAGACGTGATCATTGCAGCGAGTGCTATGTGGATCACTTTATCTTGAAAGGTGAAAGGTTCAAAAATTTAAAAGCGGAGGAACCGGCACCAGCGTAAACTACCAAGCCATATTCTATCATGGGAAGAACTAAGGATTTGTAGAGTTGTAAAAACGCATGACGATCGGCTCCGGATGATGAAGAAGTAATGCAGCAGAATACATCGAGTCGGTGAAAACATTTGGTCTGCACGTGGTCGATGTGTTGATGCATGGAAAGCCTACAATACAAATAATACCAGGAAATTTAAGCAAATTTACAAAAGATATGTCAGTGTTTCCGAGGTGAAGTGGTGTTTCTGGATTTGGGCACGGAGACGATTTCCTAAAAGCATTGTGGCAGATTTTGGAGACGAAAATTTGAAACCGTAATTGGTTTGAAACCATTGGCATACACAGAAAAGTGGGCTTTCGAGTCTAATTAAGCAATGTTTTGATTTTAATTGTGCACCACATTGTGCTGTCATACGCAAAAAGGAGTATGATAAATTACGAGGCTTGTCGCTGAAAAGAACGTTCATGATGATGTTAATTAATGCGGTTTTGTATACCATATCATAAGCTTTGCTAATGTCTAAAGATAATGCGACGGCATGTTCATGCTTTTTATAACCAAGGCGGATGTCTGTTTCTAATCGAATGAGATGATCTATTGCGATGTGTCCAGAACGAAAGGCACATGGAATTGGAGATAAGAAAATGGGTGTCCAGGTATCAGGTCAGACTTTTTATAATTATACGTTCGAAAAGTTTTCCTAGACAACTGGCGAGAGCAATAGGTCAAAAATATTCGGTGTCGCTGTGATTTTTGCCGGGATTTGGTATGAGAATGATGAGACCCTTTCCCCATGACTCCCATTTACATCCAGGCATGAACACGGCTTGCTCAGCAGGCCGCTAGATGGCCGGCGGGCCCGCTCAGCCGCGGGTGGGTCACTGCTTCCTCAGACGGCCGCTAGATGGCGGGCGGGCCCGCTCAGCCGCGGGTGGGTCACTGCTTCCTCAGACGGCCGCTAGATGGCGGGCGGGCCCGCTCAGCCGCGGGTGGGTCACTGCTTCCTCAGACGGCCGCTAGATGGCCGGCGGCCCGGGGGGTCACTGCTTCCTCAGACGGCCGCTAGATGCGGGCGGCCCGCTCAGCCGCGGGTGGGTCACTGCTTCCTCAGACGGCCGCTAGATGGCCGGCGGGCCCGCTCAGCCGCGGGTGGGTCACTGCTTCCTCAGACGGCCGCTAGATGGCGGGCGGGCCCGCTCAGCCGCGGGTGGGTCACTGCTTCCTCAGACGGCCGCTAGATGGCCGGCGGGCGTGCCCCGCTACAAGAGGACTGGACCGGGATGCCCTAGATTTGGAAGGGTCCCTATGAGGACAACAGGGCCCCTGAGATTTAAAGCCAAGGGCTAGCGATTGTTGTGATAAATACTGAGAGCCAGTTTAAGAGCTAGGATGTCCTTGATAGCCCGAAAGGCTATCGAGGATTGGGGAGGGTCCATGGGAGCCAGAGTGGACTGGACTGTAATGTTCCTGGGGGATGCGAAGAGCCACCTAAGATTTAAGGAGAGTTCCGAGAGCTGGCGATGTGTGCTATAAATAATTAGGCCTGTCTCGGAGCTGCAGGATTCACCCGCAAGCATGATAGGTTTTTTCCAAGGTGTAGGAAGGGCAGGGCCCATGCAAATTGTGGAGTGCTCCTGACGGATGAATAAGTCCCCTGAGAGCCAGATGACTGGACCGAGATGTTCTTGAGCTCTGTGATGGGCGCCTGAAGGACCAGGGCCCGCTGGAGCTAAGAGTCCCTGAGAACTGGTGATGGATGCGAGGAATACTGAGGGGCGGCCTCATAGAAAAGATACACTTCAAAGGCCTTTCCTGGTGCCGCCTCCTCCCGGTTCCGCCACCTTTCCGGGTGCCCCTTCACCCCTTGGAAACACCACTGCTTTTCAACAGCCTGGAGACCCTCTATGTGGTTGGAGGCCCTTTACGTAGCACCAGGAATCCTCCGCTTCGGCCAGGGTCGTCTCCGTAGCTCGGAGGCCTCTTTATTGACCTGAAGCCGGCTGTCAGCTCCGGCCCCTCTCCATCAGCGCGAGCCAAAGCCGACCCAGTGGACCCACAGGCTCGGCCCGGGCCGCCTCCGTCGGCTCAGGCCACTACGTCCAGCCGCAGTCTACTCTTTCAAAAGCTTGGACCTCCCATATCGCGCAAGGGGCGCCTGTGCGGTTTCGTTCCGCTCAGTCTGTCCAGGGACCCTCCATACTGCCTCTGGGCCCTCTTCGACGGTCCGGTGTCCTCCCGCAGCTAGGGATCTTCACCGTCGGCGCAGGAGCCCTCCTTAGCGATCCAGGGCCTCCTCTGTCAGACCGGAAGCCCATTTCAACCGCTTGTAGCCATTACCGTGGTGTGGCCGGAGGCGCATTGCTGTTACGACGCTTACACTTCGTAAGCAAATGAAATACACAACATCAATATGAAATAACTTTATTCAGAGGTTTATCAATGAACAGAAAAATACAATTCTGGAGGGAAAATTACAAAACATGTGATAAACTGGTTTCCACACTTTGCTTAGAACGTGTCCTCTCTAACGCGTCGGGAGTCCCCTCCGACAGTCGGGAAAATCCCCTGCGCTTTTGGTCTTTTCCACACATCACAGTTAAAAAGTAACTCTGCACAACATTGGTAACACCTATATTAAACCTACACAGTTGGGCCCGGCTGCCGGTGGAGGGTGTCGACTGCGCGTGCGGCGAGTATTTGACAGCAGCGCCACCAGGCGGCGTGCAGACACACTTGTACTGTCCGGTTATGAAGAGCGGCGTGGAGACGTGGAGACGTGCACCTGCCACCCACCACCGACCCGGGCCAACGGACAAAATCAACGTTGGTGGATGGAGAGACAGAGACAGAGACAGAGACAGAGACACACACAGAGAGACAGATAGACAGAGAGAGACAGAGAGAGACAGAGAGAGAGAGAGAGACAGAGACAGAGACAGAGACAGAGACAGAGACAGAGACAGAGAGACAGAGAGACAGAGAGACAGAGAGACAGACAGAGACAGACAGAGACAGACAGAGACAGACAGAGACAGACAGAGACAGACAGAGACAGACAGAGACAGACAGAGACAGACAGAGACAGACAGAGACAGACAGAGACAGACAGAGACAGACAGAGACAGACAGAGACAGACAGAGACAGACAGAGACAGACAGAGAGAGAGAGAGACAGAGAGAGAGAGAGAGAGAGAGAGAGAGAGAGAGAGAGAGAGAGAGAGAGAGAGAGAGAGAGAGAGAGAGAGAGAGAGAGAGAGAAGAAAGAGCCGACAGGTGGACCAGGTCCCGTGAAGCTCGGACCGGACTGGACCGGGTGGAGCTGGCGGGTGCCGCCACCCACGGGACGACGCCGACGCTCTGCCCGCCTACCACTATTGCACACGGCACCCGTATTGCGTCCGCCGGCGTCCGACTCGGCCCAGGGCCGGCCGGGCCGACGGCCAACCGTGCGACTGGTGTGGGGCCCGTCAGCCGGCGGTGGCCGCCGCGCTGACGCCGTCGGCGGGCCCGTCAGCGGCGCTCGCGGTGGCGCCGGCGTCGCCCGTCGGCGCGGCGGCGCGGAGAGCGGCGGCACCGGCCCGACAGCGCGGTCCGGCCGGCAGAGGCAGCCGCGCGCGGCTCGCCAGCGGCGCGCCGAGATAAACAATGAGGAGGAGGCATGCAACACATCGAGCGGCCGCGCGGGCGCGGACCGCCGGGGGAAGGTGGGCGGCCGGCCGGCGCTGCCGACAGGCGAGCGCCGGCCGCCCGGCCGCCGCTACACCCGTCTATGCTAAGCGGAAAGCGTTGCGCCGGCGACGCCGCCCAGGCGGCCGGCGTCGCCGTCGGCCGGCGGCCAACTAATACTAAACGTCAGCGTGTCGGTGTCTGGGATATCTGGGTTTGGCGAGCCGGGGAGCGCGGCGGGCGCCTCTCCAGCCGGTCACGTCGCCACACTCGGGGCACGGCGCCGGTCACAGCGCACCGGCTCACCGAGTCGGCCCGCCGCGCGCCCCGGCGCTCTCTGCAGCCAACAGGGGGTCAACTGAGCGGCGCGCGCGACAATCTCGGGTGTAGCCAGCGGATCGAGAAGCGAGGGCGGCGCGGCCGACAGCGGCCACCAGCGGCGGCACCTGGTGCGGCACGGATGGGGACCGCTGCCGGCCGCGCCGCCGGGCCGCGCTGCCGGACCACGACAGCCGACAGTGGCGCCGGCGGCGTCGCGGCCGCGGCGAGCGCGTCACAAAGCGAAGCGGATCTGCCCACCAGCCGGGAGTCGACGGACGCCGGGGCGGCGCGGGCGCGGCGCGGCGGCCGGCCGGAGCCGAGCCGACCGCGGCGCACCGCCGCCCCGGCCAACACACCCTGTTTCTCTGACTAGTCCTATCCTTATAAATATGTACAAACAGCCCAGTACACGGCCGTGCGTGGGCGGCGGCCTCGTCTGCGCTCCTGACTCGGCGTGCGGCCGGCCACCGTGAGCCGAGACCGCCGCCCATCCCACTCGCGCCATCCAATACCCAAATATCCGCACTATCTTAACACTCTTTTGAAGAGTTTCCAGTAAGGTACTTGTCTATACAAAAATGAGAACACTTTAACATGAACTACTATCACTTAGAGTCCAAAGAGGGCAGCGTTCGCTGACGACGGTAGAGGCACCGCCCTGCCAGGAGGGCGGGGACGCGGCGCACCTGTCTCAGTCGCCGCCGCCGCTCCTTCCACTCCCACCAACCCATACAGCCGACAAACGGATAGTTTGATTTAGCGCCCGGCCGGTCATCGGACCGCGGCTGACTTGTCTACAGCACAGCGTTAGTACGTTTGATTTTCCAGTGTGTGCGGCCTATGTCGCCCCGAGCCTACTATTGACCGGTGACCTGACTGTGTCTGTGACTGTGACTGTCCCTGTGTGTGTGTATGTGTGTGTGGTATGATGGTGTAGGCGGGTCGGTGTGGCGCTCTCGGCGGCGGCGGTGCTCGTGCCGGCCGCGTCTGTGGCCAGCTGCTGCAGAGGCGGCGGCTGCTGCGCCGGTCAGGGCAGCTGCAGACCGGTGACCAGCACGGCGGGCAGGTCGGGCGCGGTGCCCACCAGCACCGGCAGGTGGAAGTACTTGCAGCGCGGCCGCGAACACTTGCCGCGCACCGAGTCGCGACACACCGTCACCTGGTTGTTGGCCGTAACCTCAACATACTCTGTGGACAGGGCGGACAGTCTCAGCACAGTCGGTCGGCTGGGCGTACAGTCTCAGCACAGTCGGTCGGCTGGGTGTACAGTCTCAGCACAGTCGGTCGGCTGGGCGTACAGTCTCAGCAGTCGGTCGGCTGGGTGTACAGTCTCAGCACAGTCGGTCGGCCGGGTGTACAGTCTCAGCACGGTCGGTCGGCTGGGCGGACAGTCTGAGCAGTCGATCGGCTGGGTGTACAGTCTCAGCACAGTCGGTCGGCTGGGCGTACAGTCTCAGCAGTCGGTCGGCTGGGTGTACAGTCTCAGCACAGTCGGTCGGCTGGGTGTACAGTCTCAGCACAGTCGGTCGGCTGGGCGTACAGTCTCAGCAGTCGGTCGGCTGGGTGTACAGTCTCAGCACAGTCGGTCGGCTGGGTGTACAGTCTCAGCACGGTCGGTCGGCTGGGCGGACAGTCTGAGCAGTCGATCGGCTGGGTGTACAGTCTCAGCACAGGCGGTCCGCTAATCGTACAGTCTCAGGGCAGTCTGTACGCAGGGCACAGTCACAATATAGTCCGTGGGAAGTGCAGAAAGTCTGAACATGGACTCCCAGCGACGCGCACAATCTGAACATGGTCGGAATAGACAACCCAGCCCAACCAACCAGATGACAACCCAATGCTTCAAAGTTCCGAATTCCACCAATTATTCAAATCCCCGAGTGCACCAAACCCTCAAAACGGCTAGAAATAACACCGTTATGAATGAATTCAGAACCTCGGCACCCCAGATTCCCAATGCCTCAAAACCGACATCTTAAAACCCTGAGTTTCTCAAATCCCCAGTTTCGCATGTTTCAAAACTGCGACAGCAGCTTCGAACGACTAATAATGATCACGGTGAAACAGGCGACTTTGGGCCGTACGACGGTGTGAATGCGCCTCGGCGCTCCTATAGGATTGTGCAAAAAGGGTATCCTGGGTTCAGCTGGATATCCCAGACTTGGCCAATCAAATACACCCTCCCAGAGCCGCAGCCAAGGGAAGGGGGGAGGGTGAGGGGCGGTACACCGCAAGAAAAAGTTACGCTAAATAATTTTTTTTAATTGGAATTTGCACCACGCCAGACGAAAAATTTTCAGGCGCACCGAAAGCGGTCTCCATAGTGACACGTTTTTTCGTCGGGCCCGCCATAAGTAAAGTCTGGCTGCGCTCCTGCCTGTCCCTTTCCTGGCTCTCAGCACCAATGCGTCTTTGTGTAATGTAGGTGGTGCCAAGGTATGAAGGTCGTGATAGTGGAGCTGGTGACCGTTCCACTATCCAGATTACCAACTACTCAAAGCTTGATGATTAAAGTCGACACTCCGACCGACAGCAGGCGTTAGGCGGTAATGTCAAGCGCAGTGCGAGCTGTGAAACGCTCCAGTGTTGTCCGCCTCATTACCCACATGTTCAGCTATGTCGGGGATTTGATCTTAGAGAGTTTTAGGAATGCAGTATTGAAGAAATCGTGTGAGGGAGAGGTGGCTTGAAGCATAGGCGGTTTTCAGGCCTGAGGTGGGCGCTTTTGAGATTGGGACTTTTAATATTGGGGTTTTGAGATGCTGAGGTTCAAAATTTGCCATGGAAGGATCTTGAAGATATTTAGAGACTCTTGAAGCCATCGGGAATTTCAGCAATTTGTGAAATTCATGACCTTGAGGCTTGCGGGTTTCGCGACTCTGTGGGTTTTGACAAACTGGCTGCTGTTGGCTGGACGCACAGTCCTAGCATGGTCGGTCGGTTGAGTGCACGGTCCTAACTTTGTTTTTAAAATAATATATTTCAAGTTCACTTCGGCTTCAACATGATTGAAATTCTACTTGGGGGTTTTGCGAATCTGTATTCTGAAATAAATTCGCTGCTGTCAGCCGAGCTCACAGTCTTGGCACGGTCGATCGGCGGAGTGCACAGTCTCAACTTTGCTTTTAAATAATATATTTTCGAGTCATCACTTGGGTTCTTTGCTGCCGCGCACGCACATACGCAAGAACGCACGCACGAACACGCGAGGGTAGAACTTTCCATACTTTTCGGCGTGGGAGCGTTACTTTTCGTGTGTGTGTGGGGGGGGGGGCAGGCCTAATTTATCCGCACCCTTGCGGACAGCCTTGTTTACGGGCTTCGCCTCAGGCTCCCCACTGCGGTACGTTGTGCACACATGGGGACTATTCTGATTTCAGCTCGGTAAGCGAAGGACTGGTGCGATGACACGAGGCGAGGCCGTGCTCTCGGGACGTGTCACCTGATCCTGGGGCTGATGTGGCTGATCACAGGCAGATGACGCCAGAGCACCAGATGCCGCGCGCCCGGGTCGGTCGGCGGTAATACCGGATACGGCGAACACTCCCCAGCTACTGCCATCTAGTGGGTGGGAGCCGGCCCACACCACTCCCCAGCTACTGCCATCTAGTGGGTGGGAGCCCGCCCACACCACTCCCCAGCTACTGCCATCTAGTGGGTGGGAGCCCGCCCACACCACTCCCCGGCTACTGCTATCCAGTGGGTGGGAGCCGGCCCACACCACTCCCCGGCTACTGCTATCCAGTGGGTGTGAGCCGGCCCACACCACTCCCCAGCTACTGCCATCTAGTGGGTGGGAGCCGGACCACACCACTCCCCAGCTACTGCCATCCAGTGGGTGGGGGCCGGCCCACACCACTCCCCAGCTACTGCCATCCAGTGGGTGGGAGCCGACCCACACCACTCCCCAGCTACTGCCATCCAGTGGGTGGGGGCCGGCCCACACCACTCCCCAGCTACTGCCATCTACCGGATGGGAGCCGACCCACGATGCAGTCTCAACATCTCTGCCGAGCGTGACACTACCGAATTCTTCCAGGTGAAACTCGAAAGGTGACATTCTGGGGCCGGGAGGATCTCCTGGAGTATAAAGGCGGCGTCCCCGAATTAAGGTGTCTAATGGCGACTTCCCCATTTATTGCATGTTTTACAAAGCTTTGCGGTCAAAAGATTATCTGTCGATCCTATTTTCTTAAAGGTTTCCTCTAATTTTCTAAGTTCTCCTTACGACACCTCGTGTGCCCTGAGGGGAGGGGAATGAGGCTCCTGTTCAAAATTAGTGACTGCCCTTCATGCCACGGAAAATTCCTGTTCCAGGGCTTGGGGGGGTGGGGGTGGGGGGCATTACTAGTCTTGGAGGTCTCTTTCCTCCTAGGGGTCCCCACCTCTCCCCTGCGCTCTTCGTCTCCGAACCTATCGACCTCCTCTCATTCCCTGGGGCCCTCTTCTGCCACCTTGGAGACCTCCTTAGCCTGACCAGCGGTTTGTGGGAAGGCAGTTCCCGAATTCGATTGAGGGTGGTTGCCCCCCCCACCCCCTCTCTCGGTGGCGCTGCCGCTGTTGCCGCCTGAGTACATGGTCTTAAAGTCCGTCGGCTGACAAGATAATCTGCGCATTGTCGTATAATTGTTAGGCACTCGGTCGTTAATAAAACAAAGAAAAGAAAACGAAGTCGAGTCTAAGCTCCATGTGTGTCCTGGTTCAATACCATTCCCGATTCCAATTAGGGAATATTTTACTCGAATCCATAGGAGAACCTATTGCTGTCACAATCATTGGTTGCACTTATTTTATCTTCCTTGGTCCCGTCAGCTCTTCAGCATGTTCAATCCGGGGGCTTCTAACGCGTATTCATCACGCAATATCCAAGACATTAAAACGGTCCTAAAACTACCACGGGCTAAACGTGCACTCAATGTGGGTAGGGGAGGGGGTGCAACGCTTCCAACTCCCCAGTTGTTCCAACACCGACGCCTACATTCAAGGCTATTATATTGATCTGACAAGTCGCGGAGGCAGCAGTGCCATAAGCGTAGCCAGGGTGGACGTGGCCTTTGGACACGCAGCCATTCTCCGACGGACAATCCAGACTCCCGGCTGAATGATACAATGGTCAAATTAGTCCCCTTCCCAATTTTCTTTTGTTTGTTTGTTATTTGGGCTTTAGGGCGCTTCGACCAGTTTTGATCATTCGCGCCCATAACATTTGATTATGCTTCACTGCTGATATTAACTATTACCTCGGTGTATACGTGGTCTTAAATCCAATCGCTGAAAGGTAACGGGACACGTTCCTCGAATGTACTAGTTTTGAATTGTTTCCCAGGTCTTCATATGTCAGGCAACTCAAGTTTCTTCCGTAAAACAATCTCCGCTCCCGTGCAAAGTAATGACAAGTGAATAATACGTGGCGCACCGTCAGAATGTCCGAACAGCGCGGACAATGTGGCCTTTCCTCCCCACAGAGGAGGTAGCTATGGGTAGCGTAGGTATCCAATACGCAACCTGCAAAGTGTAACTTCCGCTGGTCTGGACCTACGCAGGCATGACGCCCAATGTCCCAGGTGTGGCTTGCTTGTCTGAAGTTTATTGTTGGCGTCTCTATCCCAGGCCTTTTGCCACTTATGGAAGATAAAACTTGAGATTCTTGAGAAATGATCCCTGGCAGGTAGTGGGCAAATGCGTGGGCGTGGATTCTGTGCTGCCCACTTCGCCGCGGAGTCCGCACGCTCGTTGCCGGACACTCCGATGTGACTCGGGACCCAACACAAGCGGACAGTTTTTCCGTCACGTTCTAATGTAGTAAGACGTATGAGGATGTCGAGTAGTAGGGCTTCCCAATTTTTTCCGCTACGCCGCTGCACCATAAGTTAGTTTTTGCTTCGCTTTCAATTACGCGAAATCTGACACCACTGGCAACGCGCCTTGTCGATACCAAGAAATACCACGTGCCCGAAACATACCGCGGCCTGGCCCACAGCTTCCGCTGCACGGAACGAGGGATTTCAGTGGACTTGTGCGGCGCGGCGGTGACGTGCCGCCCTGTTGGACAGACCAGACGGCAGCCGGAAGCGGCGGCTGGTGCGCACTGGTCCGTTGACAACTTCCCACCGGCAATGGCAGGCGAAAGTTGGCAGGCGTAGCGCTTGGCTGGCACAGCGCCATTAAGCTGGAAACTTGGCAAATGTTGGAAACACTGCTATGAGCAGCATTACTTTATTATTTCTGATGAAACAATAGCTAAAATATTGTACTTTTTTTGTCACAGATTCCTTCGAAAAGCGAGCAAAAGGCATCCGGAACATTGAGCTGGAATTTTCCCGATCGGCTGGTTGGTTCAGGCAGGGCAATGCAAGCGACGTGCAGCAACTTCCCGTACAACCACCTCAACAGATATTCAGATACAACCAATAAAATGCATGGTTCAAATAAAAGCCGCGATGGCACGTCCTCTTCATTAGTTCTGCACCAATAGCTTCCCCATATTAGTGTTCCGAGGAGGGGGTGCTTTAAGGCGATTCGACCAGTCTCGTATCATTGGCCCTAATACCTGGGTTCACGAAGAAAACTAAACCAGGGTAATCGGGAAGCCTAATCAGATTCAATAAATTGTAGTTTCGTTTAATACAACGAAGAATGGCTCTTAGATGCTACTGGGTTTTAGACATTGCGTGTAAAGAAAATATACGACCTTCAATATACCAGGAGGTGCTGAGTTGACATAAAAAATAACGTTAAAGATTATACTTTATTACTCAACGTTTCGGCCAGGGGCCATCGTCAGGAGTCTAAAATTTTGATGTCAACTCAGCACCACCTGGTATATTGAAGGCTGTATATTTTCTTTACACGAAATGGTAGTTTCAACACGGTCTATTTTTTGTCGTACACGATTCATCGAGAACGCCAACAAGATGGAATTATATCCACATGCTAAACGTTTCCTGGCACACAACCACCATTACCATTGCACGCTTCTCAGCCTTCCATTCTCACCGCTACTCACAACACATCGGTTGTCACGGTCCCAAATGCTACGCGCACGGCTGCTCAGTATTCACGAATGGCTCTACACAGGCACTGCTGGCCGTACATTCCCGCCATATATCCTTCACGCTGTCGTGCCCGCTAGTCTCCAACCCGCTGTACTACCAAACCCGACCACCAATGGCGCCGTGCGCCAGCTGTGATTCGTCCGACCGTCACCAGGTGGTGCTGCCTCATCGGACTGGCTGACGGCACAGTCACCGCACCACCCGGCTACCCTCCCCTCCCCCCCTCCCAACCCAACCCAACCCAACCCAACCCAACCCAACCCTAAACAATAATCACCAGAACAGACCCTCCCAGTTGCCCTCCATGCGCACGCACCTGGAACAAAGTGTACAAATTTACAGGCGGGTCGGACGCAGGCTCCTGTCTTAAAATCTTGGCACACTGGAAGGCTGTCCAGCAACTGCAACACGGGCGACAGGTGAGTGGGCGTCGCCGTGGCGGGCGTGGCTGAATGGTGACGCAACACACACACATGTAGAGGCGGCGCGTCGGGCGGGCCGGCGGCCGGGCGGCGGCCGGCCCGCCAGACGCGCCGTCACACCGCGGCAGTTCGCGAAACTCTCGCCAGGCGGCTCTGATGCGGCCGGCCGGGACACTGGCGTCCCACACGCGACTCGTAGACACACACACGCTCTCCCTCTCCGCGACATGTAGTGACTGTGAAGCGCAATTACTCTGCCACATGCTCGTCTAGGCATTCGATTTAGCCACAGTCTCGAACAAGAACCTCTCACTTTGAAAGATAAGCGCAGCGAACAAAATTCGATACTGGCAAAAGAAAAGAACACACGAAAAGCAGTAAAACCGCAGCCGAAGGGCCCATAAGCAGCGTGGTTGCAGGGTTGTTAGGACGGCAAGGTCGACGTTCACTGCTCACTGTTCGCCACGCTGGCATTGCTATCCCGTACTACTCATGATATGCACATAACTTAACAATAGCATAACTTAAGGACAATTTTCAGCATTTTCATACATAACAGAAGGCAGATTACACTCGCCTGGCGAATGAATACCCGCTCTTGAAAGTACAAGGACAATTAAACAACGGCCTCCGATGCAATACAAAATTGGATACTAATTCCAGCGTATCAGTGGGCGGAAAGCTAGTTTCAAAGCTCGCGTGACCAAAGTATCCTGATCAATTATAATGGCTTCGTTAGTTAGTTCTTTGGGTTTTAGGGCGCCAAGACTACTGCGGTCATTTTGCGCCCGAACAATCACCGCTTCCAATATAAGCATCAACACGAGGGTATCTCAAAGTGATACGAGGGCATCTAATGTCAAAGCTTTACTGAGTTTCTTTTCACAAAAAATGACAATGTTAGGTGGAAAAGTTTGCCAAAGTCGTCCGGATACCATAACTATCCAACGTGACAACCCATACCATTATGAATTTATAAAGCTTGGTACCGAAGCTTGCAGAACGGCTATGCATAGAAGTTGAACAGCTGGCCAAGTTATAAAACGTGCCACTTTTCGGCAGCGATTCTCCGAGGAGGCTGACCGGCGCGGCCGCCGCCAGCCGCGAGGCATCCGGACAGCGGCCACGTCAGCTCAGGTCAGGTCAGGTGTCGGCATAGGACCGCGCAGCTCAGGACCGGCCGGGAGAGCAAAAGCAAGGAGCGGGTCGGGTCGGGAAGCGGGCATCCGGGCGTCCCGACTCGGGCCGCCCGGCGACGGGGGCGGCAGCGCGAAGACGAGGTCACGGGGCGGGGCCTGGGACTGACGTGCAAGCCGCGCACTGGCGCGGCGGCCGGGGGAGGGGGCACCCGGACCACGTCTTAGCGTTGGAGCGGCGGCACAAGCGCGGCGGACACACAAGCGGGCCCCGACGGCTGCGCGGTTGTCACCTCTCCATACACTACCTGTCCCGCCTTATCCGTGTATGTCACAAGGTGTGCGTTATTGCAGCCTAGCGGCGCAGCAGCGTCAGCGCAGCCAGCATGCATGTGTTGAAGCGGCATGCCGGGTCGGGGCAGCCAACCAGACACACGGGGTCCGATCCCGGCCGGCAGCGCCGCCGAGCACGGAAAAGTGGCCAAGTGTTCCGACGGAGAGGCGCCGGCCGGCCGGCCCCGTCCGGTCCGGTCCGGTCCGGTCCGGGTCGGGTCGGGTCGGGTCGTCCACACGTAGCGGCCGCGCCGACACGGTGTTGCGCGAGCAATGCCGTCATCATTCCGCGGACGAGAGCGAAGAGCGCCAGAGACAGCGGGAGCCGGAGCGAGGACGGGCAGCGCAGGAGCCGGCCACGCGGGACGGAGCCGGGAGCAACAGGTTGGCCAGGATCGTGGTGGGACCAGCAGGTTCGTGTTACGGGAAGAACATGGAAAAGCCAAACAGAGAGAAATTAATGACTGGTAAAATGACATCACATATGAAGCTGGGAAGCAGCGGTCCGGACTACAAAAGCACCTTTCCCGCGACGGTCGCCGCCATCGACGTATGGCTTCAAGCTTCTAAAATATTAGTGAAAAAAGAAGAGCCCAAAATTGGGTACAGTACCATTTATAACACGACTTTACTAATACAAACATAGAAATACACACAGAGAGTGTAGACAAACAGCAAGTACACAGTTCATCGTGCAAGCCAGCAAGCGGATCGCTCAGAGCCGTATCTTACAATGCCATCTACGAGGCAATCCGCGAACTGCAAGTTGTGCAGTCTGCCGCCCGTGGTGCACACACTGCGAGCCACGCAGACACGAGGCGGACGGGGACCAGACGGCAGGGCCGCAGCCGCAAGCGACTGTACACGACTAGGTGTGTGTGGAGAGGGGGGGGGGGGCAGCGCGTGCCGGGCTAGCACGTTAGTCACGGCGCTGCCGCCAGCCGGCCAGGTCGGGCTGAGCGCGGTCTGGACCGGGCCGGGCCGGCCGGCGGCGGCGGCGCCTGTGCGGCGTCAGTGGCGTCTGAGCGTGCTGCGTTAGAAGTGGCCAGTGTTGACAGAGGCCGCGACCGTTTCAGACATCAGCGCGCGCGCGCATGCACCAGAGGCGGCCACTGCACCCCGGGACACCAGCGGCGGCCAGCAGCGGCCAGTCAATCACCACGCCAAACGAAAGCCGCGCAAACAGAGAGACAAACACAGGCCCACGCGCACGGCCCAAACAAAGCCGGCGGCCGAATAGCTCAGACCGCCCAGTACATGGCAATGGCACCGAGACACACACGCGCGGCAGCGACGGCGGGTGTGGGACGGCGGCGCCGCCGCCGCCGCTGCACATAGCCAAGTGCGCCGCATTCGCCGTCGAACCGCGCCGACAGTGTCACACACAGGCCGCGGTGCACACTCGCCGCAGACAGCGGCCGCAGCCTAGACAAGCTCGCGCCAGTTTGGCACACACCAGCGTGTTGTGACTCGGAACGACTGTGTTGTGACGCCGGCGTCTCTCGGACCGGCTCAGTGCGGCCGGTACAGGACAGACGCGGCGGCGCGCGCCGCGACACCACAATCACGGACGTGGTGCGGCCGGGCCGGGCTCCAGGCGGCAGTGGCGGCCGCTGCCCGTGTCCAGGCCGCGGCCGCCACTGCCCACTGCCCACTGCCCGCTGCCCGCGACCACCACGCCGGCACACATCGCCGCCGCTAAACTACACCCCCGCGTCTGAGCCAGCCACACAACAAACACTGGCACGCGCCGTCTGCCGAGCGTGCCCTCACGCTCTCACGCGCTCTGCTACTGGAACGATACTACAGTTTAGAAACAGCGACATCATATCGTATGGCCAAATCCAATGTTAGGCAGTACAGTGAAATTTCCCACGACAGTTTCACTGTCAAACTGACAAATCAAATAGACAATTTACGCTACGTTAACACACACACACACACACACTAGCACACACTTTCATCCCATGCTGCCATCATATGGCACAACTGAAATCAAAATTTACCAAAACCTAACACCTAGACAAGGTGATATGCAAAACACGACTTCTCAATGAACAGCGTGAGACAATCCGAGTCTCGGCGATATGTTAAACCAAGAAAGTATCGAAATCATTGGGTGGCCGCCCGGGCCGACACACCTAGCGCTTAAGCTCCTCTCCTCTCCGCTCACTGCTCACGCAAAGTTTATCACAACTGGGAGTCGCCGTGCACAGTACTTGCGGGCTCGGTTGCTCCTCCGCGCGCCGTGTTCGGCGTCAGCCCGCCAGCTCCCCCGCCAGCGTCGGCGGCGCCTGGCGCCCAAGCCGTGCGCCGCCAGCACCGCCCACGTGTCCGCCTGTCTGTATATATGCGTGTCGTTTGCCTGTCTGCGTGTCTAGCTATGCGCATGTACGTGTGCGAAGCTGAAAGAGCGCGTCTCCCCGCGTGAAGGTGTGCCCGGCGAGGAACCGCGACTGGGAGTGTGCGCAGTGTGCGCGCAGCTACATCTTGCGCATGCGTTTGAGCGCCGGCTCGCCGTTCTGAATCTGCGCGTACGCGGCGGCCGCGGCGGCGGCGGCGGCCGCCGCGTTGGCGGCCAGACCAGGCTGGGCGGCGGCGGCGTTAGCCAGCATCGGGTGCTGGCCGTAGCCGGCCATGGCCAGGTACGGCGAGCCGGCCGCCTGCGCGCCCATCAGGTACGAGGTGGCCGAGTAGGCGGCCGGCTGCGACGGGTAGGCGGCGGCCGGCGGCGGCGCCGCATACATGGCCGCCGGCGGCGCGTACGGCCCGACCGCGTACTGCTGCTGCAACAGCCGCTGCTGCTGCTGCAGCTGCAACAGCCGCTGCTGCTGCTGCTGTTGCTGTTGCTGCTGCTGCAGCTGCTGGTGGTGCAGCAGCAGCTGCGGGTCGGCCGCCATGCCGACGGCGGACAGGCCAGCGGCCGTCTGCCAAACGGGCCGGACGCCGCCGGCGGCCGCGCCGGCCGCCGGCAGCGCCGCCTTGCTCAGCGAGTAGCCAGTGTACAGCGCCGGATTGATGACGGGGATGCCGGCCGCCAGTGAGGTGCTGGAGCTTAGTGTGGACGCCAGGCCGGCGCTGACGGTGGCCACCTGCTGCGAGCCGGCCGCGCTGGCGGCCGAGTCGAGCGCGGCACCGGCGCCGACGCCGCCGTCGCTGGCGGAGGAGCTGGCCGGCGGCGACGCTGCACCGTTGGTGACCGCGGCGGCCACGCCGCTGCCGGCGCTCTGGCCGCTCGCCGGCCGCTCCGCGTCGACCGGGTACTCACATGATGTTGGGTGCAGATAGTTTTGCTGTTGCTGCTGCAGCATCAGCTGCTGATAACTGGCCGCACTGTGCGTCGGGTAGCACGTGATACCCGCCTTGTCGCCCGTCGGGCGCTTGTACGCAACGCCCACGCTAGGGAAGGCCTGGCGACAGCAGCCGCACGACGGTCAGACGGACAGCGCAGATATGTCGACACATGACAATGACAACACCACACCACGGCCCACCGCAGATGGTGGCCACGCACGCCATCAACACGGCCTCACGGCCTCACGGCCTCACGGCCTCACGGCCACACGCCGTGCCTACGTCTAAATGACGTCACAGGTGCAAAACGGGACCGCACTTCGCATCGGCTGCAAGGCGGCGCATCAACAGCAGTCGTGAGCGCGGCTCACTGCACCAACAACTCGGCGATCTATCGACTCGGTGAGTTCCCTGTCCGACATAACACCCACAGAAATACCCCAGAGTGGAAACCAGTGCCAAACACAACTGCGGTGGGTGCGGTGTGGAGAGAGTGGCCGACGGACCATGCACTGGCTGGTGGGTCTTTGTCACTGCTCACACTTACACCGAAGTATAGTTGAGCGTCGTACGCAGGTTCTCCCTGCAAGTAGAAACAAACACCGTTCAAATGGCGAGCTGTCGGGGCGGGGCTCACGGCTGTCACCACGTCTGCACGAGTGGCAAGAGGACAGGACTAGGCCAGGGCGCTTGGGGTTCAGTAGATGAGGGACGTCGGGCATGGTCAATAGATGTTCACCGAACGGCGACCAGCCATGCTGCATTGAGGTCGACTCGACAAGCTCTATGGTAGACATTCGTGTACAGTAGTGCGGCAAAGAAAACGGACCGAAGAACTGAGATATGAATGAAAGCATTACGGAATAATTACACAAGACACCGAGCGTGGAGCATACGGGCCAGCCCACACTGCACTGCTCTCCAGACAGTCAAGTTGAATGGCTCTCAAACGGCTTCTATTTGAACCCCCCCACACACACACACGCACACAAAACAACGCCACTACACATATGGCGATATGTACAAGTAATTGCGCTCCAGATTACCGGCAAGAGCCACAGTGAAGGAGGCGAAATGCGTTTTGCGGCCATGGAATGCAGCCAGTTGTTCAGACAAAAGCGGCACGCGTGTCCAGATGAGCCTCTGAAGTGGGAACCTCATCTGAACAATGCAGGCGCAGTACCCGCACTCGCCACGGTAAGGCGGATTTATTGTTTACTATGTTAGCTTCCAGCAGCTGCACCACACGCGAGTGTACCGCAAAGCCGACATAGAGAGAGAGAGAGAGAGAGAGGGCGAGAGCGAGAGAGCCGTGTGTGCCGTGCGGCGGGAGCCAGCACGCGGGGAGCAGTGCAGTGTGCCGGCCCGCCAGCTCGGGCCGCCTCAACGCGTGCCAGGCTCGCCCCGGTAACGGCTGCTGACCGGCTCGTCGGAGGCGTCGCGCGGTCGCTTGCGGGCGGCCAGCTGCGGCGTGCCGACGCCCGCGACGACGGCCCCGGCCCCGGCCAGCGTCGGCTCCGTCTGTCGCCGACGCCGGGTCGGTGCACAAGCCAGCCAAGCCAAGCGGACCGACAGGACGCGGGCGAGACGTCACGACCGCACACGACCAGACAGCAGGCGCGCCAGCACGCAGAGGAGCAGAGGAGCACAGAGAACACTGGGCGTCAGCACACCGGCGGCCGCTCAGAGTGGCGCCGCGGCCGGCCGAGGATCGGGCGTCACGGGTACGGGCGGCCGGCGGCGGACGACAGCGCCCGCTGGCGTCACACCCCCGGCGCAGCAGTGCTGTAGTTTTCGCACTTATTTGTAAACCACAACTTTAAACATCTCGTCAGGAAACCAAAAACGACTTAACAATTGGCGTCAACTGAGAACTGCCACAAATCTGCTACCATAAATGGTACAGGTCGAGACTGGGTAAGTGCCTACACACCGCCACGACAAGACAGCAGCTCTTGTCGCCGGGTGTCTCTGACGCCAGGGAACACTGCCCTCAGCTCCAGGTACCCATCAACGGTAACCCATCGACAAGCACCCACCAACGGACACTCATCGAAGGGCATCCGTCAGCGAGCACCTGTCAACGGCATCCGTCAACGGACACCCATCAACAGGCATTCATGGCAGAGGTGGACCGCACGTGCAGGGCGTGTTCGGATGGTTCGGGTATGCGGCAATATGTACGAGCAGGCAAGTCATACACGTGTCAATGTATCAGTATGTCAGGCGAATGTTGGACCGTCCAGTGCCAAGCAGACAACCAGATCATGCGAACCCCTCCGGCCACTGACGCTGAAAAGTCAGTCATCGCCAGCACCGACACACGCAATGCCTGTACAAATTCACAACGATCAAGACGAGGCGGCCGCCGCGACGGCCAAAGCTCCTGTCGACCCTCAACCTGCACCCACATAGTCCCGGGGCCGACAGGCCCGCCATCTAGTGACAGTCGGCATGAACACAGTTGCCGCCACCGGGCGACAGGTGGCCCGCCTGTTGGTCGCTGGGAAACCTGTGTTCTCGCTCGGATCGAGGCGCGCGAGCGGCAGCGAAAGCGGCCAGAGTGAAGCGAGCGCACGCCGTCAGCAGCGGCTGCGGAGGCGGCGGCGGCGGCGCGGCGGCGGACGTATGTACAACACGCAAAGCCTCAGCGCAGCCCGCACAGACCAGCCATGCTCCATGTGTGACGTCACATGCCCTCGGGCGGAGGGGCGGGGTGGCGGGGTGGCGGGGTGGCTGCGGCCCGCCTACAGGGGTGAGGTGATGGTCAGGTTGACCCTGGCCCGGCCACGTGTGTCATGAACCACTAGCCACCACCGGCCATCGGCCTGGGCGGGCAGTAGGCTGGGGCAAAGGATGCGGTGACAATTTAACACCATGAT
>JAOTOM010004326.1:62500-172500 GCA_034440615.1 Ashinkailepas kermadecensis | reverse complement strand
GGCGCGGGCTCGGGCGGGTGCCTACCAGTGCGGGGGAAGCTCGTGGCGCGCGCAGCTGGGCCTGCAGGTGGGAAGGGGGGTGGAAGTAGCGGCACGGCTCGCGGCCGCACCGGCCTTTGACCGCGTCCATGCACACAGTGACCTGTCCGTCGTCCACCGCCACTTGGTCCGGCGGGTGGGCGTAGCGGCACTCCTGTTCGGCGCGCTTGCACGCGCCCCGCTGAAACTCGCGACACACCTGTAACAACAGCCAGCACAGGGCCACTGAGGAGCCGGGCTGGACCGGGCTGGGCTGGGCTGGGCCGGGCTGGGCTGGGCTGGGCTGGGCTGGGCTGGGCTGGGCTGGGCTGGGCTGGGCTGGGCTGGGCTGGGCTGGGCTGGGCTGGGCCGGGCCGGGCTGGGCTGGGCCGGGCCGGGCCGGGCCGGGCCGGGCCGGGCCGGGCCGGGCCGGGCCGGGCCGGGTCGGGTCGGAGCGGGGGTCGGGTCGGAGCTGGGGTCGGGTCGGAGCTGACGGCGGCGCCGTGGCCGTGTTCCGGCCGGGTCGGAGCCGGCGCCGCCTCATAGTCGCCGGCCACACTACGGTGGGCGCAGCTACCAACCCACCTCCCGGCGAGTCGCTCACACCTCCGGGTAGTGTGGGGTAGGATGGATAGGCTGTGGTAGGCTAAGTTAGGTTACGGTAGGTTACGGCAGGCCTGGGCAGAGTGTAGTGCGGTGTGGTGTGGTGTGGTAGGGTAGGGTAGGGTAGGGACAGGGGTGGAGGCCCGCCCGTTAAAGACTTAGTCTGCAGGGCCGCCGCCCACGCCGGCGACAGACTGGGGGAGTCGGTGACCGTCGGTGAGTCGGCGCCGGAGCTACACTACCACTCCGACGTGGGCGTGTGACCAGCGACCAGCTGCTGGTCTGCGAGACCGGGAGACCGGGAGGGCGGCGCGGAGGAGGGCCGACGGCGGTGACCAAGCTGCCGGCCGCGTGGCGGCCGGGCTGCGGGGGGGTCAGCGGTGCTGCACAGTCGGCCGCCGTCAGGACCGCCCATGACGGCGGCCGCCGGCGACACTGACATAGCTGCGCGGCTGCGGCGGCGGCGGCGGCGGCGGTGGCAGCGGCGGCGGCGGCGGCAGAGTATGTGACAGAGGCGACTGCAGAGGGTGCAGCACGAACAGAGTGAGCCTGCTCAAAGCAGTGTGGCTTCCTACGGCCAGTGTCCCGGTGCCAGTGTCCGGCGAAGCAGCATGGTGGTGTGGCGGCTCTGGGCACCGGACCATACGGTACCGCCTGGCGCGCGCAGCCCCACAGAACACAGACGCCGGCCGGACGGACAGACAGACAGACAAACAGGTGGGAGGACAGACAGCCATCGAGAGACAGTGAGAGTGAGATAGAGAGAGCCCGGCAGACCCTCACACTCCCCAGCGCGCGCGCGCACGCACACACGGCCGGCCTGCGGAGCTGGCGCGGACGGCACAGACACGCCCCAGTCACCGTGACGTCACACGTCGCCGGCCCACTCACCTCGAGCCGGTCGGAGCGCTGCATCTTGGGCTGCAGCTGGGACATCACCATGCCCGGCTCACCGACAGAAGGCGTCGGCGCGGCCGGGTAGTACTGCGCCAGGTTCGGCGGCACGCCGTATATCTGCGCCGGCGACGTCATCTATCGGCACACGGCGCAACACTGACTGTGACGTCACACAACAGCGCACCACGTCGCGGTCAGGTGTTTTGCAGACGAAAACCACCGAAACCGCCACCGACACCGACACCGACGCAATCATTGACGACGGCAGTCAACGACCAGAAAACGTTAAGCCGGGGGATGCAGCCGTACATGGAACGGAGACGGGGCACAGACCCGTCGTCCGGGTGTGAAAGATTCTCCCACCACATTCCCGTCAGCCTCCACACGTTCACAAGGATAATGTAGGCGTTGTCCAACAGGCAGGCGGCAGGATTCTGGGGTGGATGAGGGCGAGCTCAGGTGTACGAGCGTTCGGCTGAAGTCTGCCCCAGTGGGCCACGGTAGGCGGCGGCGTGTGCAAACAGAGCACACCGTGCGGGCCCGCAGGCGACGACCAGCCACCTCTACATCACATGCACCCGGTCAGGTGAGCGGCCGGTCCTGCTGGTCCCGGCCACTTCCACATGCAGCGTGCACAATCGGCGGCCGTCCAGCCGACCAGTGCAGGCCCGGCTCACCTGGTCTGTCGCTCAGCCAGCTTACACCTACTGCCCCACCGCTCAAACTGGGCGCACATAGCAGGCCCCGAGGCCGTCTGGTCCCACCACATAGCAGACCCCGGGGCCGTCTGGTCCCGCCACATAGCAGGCCCCGAGGCCGTCTGGTCCCACCACATAGCAGGCCTCGAGGCTGTCTGGTCCCGCCACATAGCAGGCCCCGGGGCCGTCTGGTCCCAACAGATGGCAGGCCTCGAGGCCGTCTGGTCCCACCACATAGCAGACCCCGGGGCCGTCTGGTCCCGCCACATAGCAGGCCTCGAGGCCGTCTGGTCCCGCCACATAGCAGGCCCCGAGGCCGTCTGGTCCCGCCACATAGCAGGCCTCGAGGCCGTCTGGTCCCGCCACATAGCAGGCCTCGAGGCCGTCTGGTCCCGCCACATAGCAGACCCCCAGCCCCGAGCAGGCGGATCGATAGCGCAGTGTGAGAACCGCAGGCACTGTCAGCCGTCACCGACAGACAGCAGCATGGCTACTGAAGAAGCGCCCGAAATTCCCGGGGGCCAGATCTTTAAAAAGGAAAAACACCCCCATACTCTAAATAAGCACGGTGGTTTTTTCCCCAAAACATCACCGTTTTCATCAGACGAATCTGTGAACACACCAGGCATCCGCCTGCGCTGGCTAGCGAGCACTTATACAGCGACTGGCATATAGCAGCGGCTGTGGCAGAGGCTGTGGCAACGGCACCGTCAGCCAGCCAGACGGCCGGCCAGCCAGCAGAGTGCCACTGCGCCGGCTGGGCAGGAAGGTAACCAGCCCAACCGGCCATCGGTTATGACCGACCTGAGCATACATAGTGCGGTAGCGAGCTAAGGAGAGAGAGAGGGAGAGAGGGAGAGAGAGAGAGAGAGAGAGAGAGAGATAGAGATAGAGATAGAGATAGAGATAGATATAGATATAGATATAGAGATAGAGATAGAGATAGAGATAGAGATAGAGATAGAGATAGAGATAGAGATAGAGATAGAGATAGAGATAGAGATAGAGATAGAGATAGAGATAGAGATAGAGATAGAGATAGAGATAGAGATAGAGATAGAGATAGAGATAGAGATAGAGAGAGAGATAGAGAGAGAGAGAGAGAGAGAGAGAGAGAGAGAGAGAGAGAGAGAGAGAGAGAGAGAGAGAGAGAGAGAGAGAGAGAGAGAGCAGAATAAAGGAGAGAGAGACAGAGGGAGCAGAATAAAGGAGAGGATATCGAGGGGGTATGGGGGGGGGGGGGGCATATGCATCAAGGAGTGGCAGGGACGTGACAAGGGAATATGTGATGAGGGTACATTGATAAGAAAGGTATTGCAAGAAGGATATGGATGGGAGGAAAGGAGTCAAGATGTCGACGGCTTTGGAGGGGGAGGGGGAGGAGGAGAAATACTAAGCGACAGATGCGGAGAAGTTGAGCGATATATATAGCCAGATAGTGACAGACAAAGCATCGTCAAGCTGACTGGCGATAGATAAGCGGCCGATACTGCGAGTGAAGATTACCTCTGCGCCGGCGGTATAGGCCAAAACCATCTGGCCCGGACTGTGTACCTGACCGGAGGGAGAGAAAACACCTTCTCAGCGTCCGGCGAACCACAAACTAAGCCAGAGACGAGCACAACAACCAGCTGACCACTAGTGAGATGTACAACACACACACACACGCGCACACACACACCGTACAGCCAGTACCGTACAGGCAGCGCGAGCACGCGCCGACAGACGCCGGGAGCAAGGGCTGACGGATGGGATGGGGGCTCACCCAGACTGAGGCATGTCCAGGCATACAGACACTGTGCCGCTCCCGTCAATAGGTATAAATGACACCAGTGGAACTCTGCTTGGAGTGGAACTGCTTCGAGTCATACCAGTTTCGGTCGTGACACAGATCCTGTTGTGCCTCGGCGATAACACGCCGCCCGCCCGCAGCACTCACTACACGTGCCAACTAATATCACATAATGCGACGAGTCTTACTTTGCTTTCACCCTCCCATGGGCGCTCCACATTTATCCACGAGCACGCTCAGATGTCATGAATTACATCCACTAGGCTTAGTGTTTAGATGCCGTCAAGGCCTAAGCGTTTATGCTCAAATTATCCGTGTTGAGCCACACGAACTGATTGTTTGCCGGTCTAGTGTACTGCGTTGGTAGACAACACGGCACACTTTCCGCTCCATTTCTGTGGAGCGAAAAATCTTCGCTTGGACGGGGATCGAACCGGGAACCGTAGGACTAGGAATCGAACACCTTTCCTTACGCCGGTTGGGAGGCGGACGTCCGAGAACGCTGCATGGAACAGCAAACTGGGTTTCTCACACTTTTGGTCTTGTCTCTTATGCAAATTCATTCGGCGGTGTGACGCTGAGCAGCTGTGGTAAGCAGCCTGCGCCACACAGGCCGGTCTGGGCCGTGTGTGTTCCAGCAGCTGTGATAAGCAGCCTGCGGTACACAGGCTGGTCTGGGGCCGTGTGTGTTCCAGCAGCTGTGATAAGCAGAGCCTGCAGCACACAGGCCGGTCTGGGGCCGTGTGTGTTCCAGCAGCTGTGATAAGCAGCCTGCGCCACACAGGCCGGTCTGGGCCGTGTGTGTTCCAGCAGCTGTGATAAGCAGCCTGCGCCACACAGGCCGGTCTGGGCCGTGTGTGTTCCAGCAGCTGTGATAAGCAGCCTGCGCCACACAGGCCGGTCTGGGCCGTGTGTGTTCCAGCAGCTGTGATAAGCAGAGCCTGCGGCACACAGGCCGGTCTGGGCCGTGTGTGTTCCAGCAGCTGTGATAAGCAGCCTGCGCCACACAGGCCGGTCTGGGCCGTGTGTGTTCCAGCAGCTGTGATAAGCAGCCTGCGGCACACAGGCCGGTCTGGGCCGTGTGTGTTCCAGCAGCTGTGATAAGCAGCCTGCGCCACACAGGCCGGTCTGGGGCCGTGTGTGTTCCAGCAGCTGTGATAAGCAGAGCCTGCGGCACACAGGCCGATCTGGGGCCCTCTATCACCCAGTGTGTCGGACAGCGCCATCCAGAACACTCTGCCACAGCGCACGTGACTATTTTCCACCCATTGTTCTCAGAACTTTGTCGAGCGCGTCTCATCCAACCGGGATGCCACGCAGAGCCCGCTCCTCACTTCCATCATCTCACAAACAAAGGTTCGCAATTTAAACTGGCCGTATAAATGTGTCGCTTCGCCACATACTCTTGGAGCCGATCAGCAGCCGATCAGCAGCCGATCAGCAGCCGATCAGTAGCCGATCAGTAGCCGATCAGCAGCCGATCAGTAGCCGACCGGGACCAGCGTGCCTGCGCCATAATCAAATGGCGTCTCCAGATTTGGAACAACGCAAACGTGACGCCGACCAGCCTGCCACCTGGAGTTTGTGTTCTGAAGCAGTTGGCACCGCAAACTTTCCGACTCGCATCTTATTTTAAAAATAAATAAATTTAATCCGAGTTCTTGCTGGGGTGGCTTTATGAACCAGGGTACTATTGCTAAGCAGAGCTTGTTCCGTGAACCCTGGCCCAACCACCCGATTCATGAATTCCAGTTCAACGGCATAATTTTGATCGAAAGTTTAACGTGCCGTCAATGCACCGACACGGCCGCCCGGTAGTTCGTCCCCGGCCTTATCGGGCCAGCTGCCAACTGACCCTCCCAGCCGGGGGCTAAATGCGAGCGCGCGAAGCGACTCGAACCCTGTGTCGACAGGACAGGGGAGACCAGGGGAGACCAGGGCAGGCCAGCGCTCTAACCAACTGCGCTACCGGGGCGGCAAATCTCATGTACTATCATGAGAAAATCGATCGTCTTGCAGCACATTAATACCGTATTCCGGCATTCGTGTAAATTCAACTACTTTACACGAGGTCACAAGTTATATTTAACACATCCCTACATGTTATAATAACCCATGGTCCATCTCGGGCATTAATTACCGTATTAATTCTTGGTAAATTGTGCAGGTTTGTCACGGGTCAGCACTAGTGCCTCCAAATGTCCACGTGTACACTAGTTCTTGTAAGCAGTGTTAAACTAATTGTTATTCGTTGGGTGTGAAATTTCGAACCGAGCACATGTCGAAATTTTGACATGGACGCATGGCAGTTAAAATACCGTTTATTTTCTTGAAACTCAATTTTCTATGTGCCTGGAATTGTGTTACAAGATGCTTGTGTATCACAATCCGTAATGTTGAGCATAAGCATGATACTATACAGGAAATACTTTTAGAAATGCGTCACAGAGAATTCATACGCACATATCGACGAACACGATGTCGATACTTCCTTGGCAATGATGCCTATTCAGTGCTCCAAAAGTGGCATAGTCCACCCAATTTCACGAATAATTTATCACTGCTTGCAAGCGACCCAAAATTGTGCTGCTATCTATCACCATCACCCAACTTTGGCCCTCGAGCTGTGCCGATTCCGAGACCATCCAGCCGCACGACTTCCTAAAGTTCCATTGGCAGCCATCAATACAGTTGGCCGTCTGTGGATCTGCCTGAATGTCCAACAATCCCAGGGGCTTTCAGTACTCCATATGGAGAGCGGCGCCCGTCTGAAAGGCCACTTCATCCTTGGCGGCGCAGCACACTGCAAAGGCAATTTCCACTGCAGACATTCCCGCCGTACGACATGGTGAAGGATGACGACGGACGTCCGAAGAAGACAGAGGCGCAGGCGCCGTAGCACCACATCCTGCCAGCCGCGGCAGGTACTGAACAACGTCACCGGCGCTTCCCGAGCTGATACACGTCAGCCGCGGCAGGTTCTGCGCAACGTCATGTCCGCTTCCCCAGCTGATACACGTCAGCCGCGGCAGGTACTGAACAACGTCACCGGATATCACAATCCAGCGATTAAATACCAGTTAGAGTACTGGTGTCTTCTATGTCATGCACCTTATGTTATGCGTTACATATAGTTAGAAAAGTAGATTATGAAAGAATATACAAGTCCAGGTGGTGTTTTGGACATAACGTTTTCCCGACAACCAACCACAGGGATGTTATCTTACTTACCATGCATAACCGCACGTCATGAATGCAATTTAGATGAAGGATAATTCCCTTAACAACGCATACTAATTTTACTCAACGATATAGTTTAGCTTTGCATCTTCGCAACAAAGGCGCTGGCACTTGACTGGGTTTCAGCTACCTTAACCCACCACGTGGCAAAACTTGACCGGCGGGTACTGGTCTGTACTGCCGGTCAATCGGTCAATACTGCCGCATGACAGTAACTGGTCAACGCAGCCTGAGGTACCGCCGAGTCTCAACACCTCATACCAGACGGCATGGAACACGTGCTCAACTCAAATCTGGTGCAGTAAGCTACTGAATGCAGAGGCGGCACGCGCGCCGACATTTCCCGCCATTTCCCACCACTTGCCGCCATTTCCCACCAGTTAGCTGTCCGCGCGGCCCTTCCTGCTGCGGCTGTCGGCCACAGACCAGACTGTAGGCAGCTGGGTGGTTGTAGCCCGGCAGGTGGCTGAGGCCGCCACACACCATGCTGTGGCCACGGCGGCTTGAGGTGGTGTCGCCGCCACACACCACACTGTGGCCACGGCGGCTGAGGTGGTGTCGCCGCCACACACCATAGTGTGGCCACGGCGGCTTGAGGTGGTGTCGCCGCCACACACCACACTGTGGCCACGGCGGCTGAGGTGGTGTCGCCGCCACACACCACACTGTGGCCACGGCGGCTGAGGTGGTGTCGCCGCCACACACCACACTGTGGCCACGGCGGCTGAGGTGGTGTCGCCGCCACACACCAGTGTGCAGTGCATACGGCACTTGTGTGGCATAGGGATCCATGGGCAGAGGGATGCTCAGACAGAGTACAGAGTACCCAGCGGGACTTCTGCACGGCACCAGTGCGATTGAGGAACTCCTCCATGGCACCGGAGTACCGGAGTCGAGGGATGGCCAGACAGAGCCTGAGCGAGACCTCTGCACGGCACCAGTGTGACATAGGGATCCATGGACCGAGGGATGGCCCAGACAGAGCCTGAGCGAGACCTCTGCATGGCACCGGTGTGACATAGGGATCCATGGACCGAGGGATGGCCAGACAGAGCCTGCGCGAGACCCCTGCACGGCACCGGCGTGACATAGGGATCCATTGGTCATATGCCAAGCTTGCTGGGATAGGACCACTACGACGAACCAAAGACAGAACTGCTAGTGTGGCGGGAGGGGCCACAAGACCGAGCTAGTGTGGTAAGACGACCCCTTGGATGACGTCACGGTGTGGCAGAACCTCTGGATCAAGCGACAACGTGACTAAGTGACTTATGGATAGAAGGGGAATGACATGGCTCTTGGTAGGTTGGTAAGTATGACAGTACGACACGGTCTTTCCTTAGAAGTCAGGGGACGGTCGACAATTGTGGATACCACTCCAGCGAATATGACAGGACAGGACAGGACAGGACAGGACAGGACAGGACAGGCCAGGCCAGGCCAGGCCAGGCCAGGCCAGGCCAGGCCAGGCCAGGCCAGGCCAGGCCAGGCCAGGCCAGGCCAGGTCAGGTCAGGTCAGGTCACCCACACTACGGCCATGCAGGACACAGACCCAGCGCTGTCCGCTACCCCTGCACGCAGCACGGCACTCGGCCCCGAGCTCAGAGCGCTCGAGGCGACGTGTTAGTACAGGCTACAGCTAGCGGTGCCGGCTGCCACGACAGCCACGGCCGCCGCCACTCCGCCACACGCCGCACACTGGAGCAATCGCGCGACAGGCCGCCGCCAGCCGGCCAGCTGTGACACCGCCCCAACTGAAACTGCGGCCGCTTCCGCCCCCGGCAGTCGGGCAGATTGCCGGGGGCGAGACGGAGCCGAGCGGCCAGGAGGCGGGCGCGCCGGCGGCCGGCAGCCTGGGCCGGCCGCCGTGGCGCGGCGCCACCGTCGCTCGCCCACTGACCGGCATGGTGCCTGGCATGGGCATGCCGCCGGTGGTGATCTGCTGCATCAGCGCGTTCTTGATGGCCAGGTTGTTCCTGCCGTTGATGAGCAGCTGCTCCTTGAGGTGCTGCGGCGGGTGGAAGTACTTGCATGGCGGCTTCTCGCGGTTACACCGACCCTGCAAACATGTACAGGCCCAGTCAGCCGACCGTACAGGCAAGGCCAGCGCGCGCACACGCACACACAGTCAGCTGACCAGCACAGTGCAGGACCGCACTGCACCAGCGTACCACCCAACCCAGCGTTCAGTCGGGGAACATGCAGCCGCCCACTGTATTCATGTTCTCACACTGTTTGTGCAAAACGTCCACTAAAGCCATAATCCTACCACAGTCGAGGCAATAATGCTTGAGCGCCATAAGTCGGAAGTCCTAGTGTTAAGGATCAACAAGAGCCAGAGGACCGGGCTAAGCCCACAACGGGAAGCAACTATCAGATGATAAAAAAGATACTGAAACATCCCGATCAATAGCATACCTCGAGTTCCAAGGAAACCATCTACTACACTGCGCTACCATGGTCAGTCTCATCACCATCACTCCCCTTCATAACGTGAAACACCCAAGATGGAACTTACGAAGTGCGTCAATAATTAAAAAAAAGTAAAAAGAAAAATTAGGGTGAAATGCATAAAAACTCTGGGAGTACACATGAACTCTTAAAAATTGAGATGTAGCCCGATAATATTAAAGTTGCTGTCTTCGAACCCAAGATCAGTATTGTATCACGACAATACTGTCGTGATACAATACAGTATTGCATTAAACATCATAAAAGGACATCATTAATGGTTACCCAAGAAGGGTGGCGTGGCAGTTTTGTGGCCGTGCGCGTCCAAGCCAAGTTGTTGCTCAGTTTCAGTTCCAGCATGTAGCTCCCGTGTCACCAGGCAACATCCAGAACACACCCCAGCCATACGAGTAAAAGCACGTGTATATCTAGAACCAGCATGCCGAGTACGACGAGGTCAGCGCAGTACCAGAGCCTGTCTGTCGGGTACCACGAGGACAATGAGACAGGGCCCGACCACCGCTTCACCGCTCTCCAATCCACGAGCGCGCACACACGTGAGAAAACCCGGCAGCAAAACACACCGGGTGGGTGCGGCGGGCCGCCGACCGTGTGTAGCCCGGCCACAGGTGCGTGGGACCGAGCCGAGCCGAGCCGAGCCGAGCCGGGCCGGACCAGACCAGACCAGACCAGACCAGACCAGACCAGACCAGACCAGACCATACCAGACCAGACCAGACCAGACCAGACCAGACCAGACCAGACCAGACCAGACCAGACCAGACCAGACCAGACCGGACCAGACCAGACCAGACCAGACCAGACCGGACCGACAGTGACCGACCAGACCACCGGACGGCAGAGGGGCGACCACGGACCGTCAGCACACACAGGTGTGCCGCCACCGTGACGGCAGAGGGGCGACACGGCCGTGAACAGTACACACCAGTCATACTGTCCGACTGTCAGACTGTCCGACTGTAGGACTGTCCGACTGTAGGACTGTCCGACTGTAGGACAGTCCGACTGTAGGACAGTCCGACTGTAGGACAGTCCGACTGTCAGACTGTTGGACTGTCGGACTGGCAGACTGTCGGACTGTAGACTACCATACCATCAGATTATCAGACTGTCAGACTGTTCGGACCGTCGGACAATCATACTGTCTGACAATCAGGGGGCGGGAATGGCCGAGTGGTGAAGGTGTTGAGCTCTGAGCACCAAAGGTCCCGGGTTCAACAATCGCACCACTCGGGACATTTCCCAATCCCGCGGTCCAACGGCGAAACAGTGTGGGCGGCGCCATTAGCCGTGATCGTGCATAAAGTGCGTCGAGAACCACCCAATAAACAAACAAACAAAACTGTCGGACTGTCGCACAGGGCGTAACTCGTCCGGCCGAAGTGACGTCACAGCCAGCAGCCGTGCGACACTCGGCCATGCCGTCCGTTGCCAGTCTTGCAGCTCGTGACGTCACGCACACGTCACGGTGGCCAGCCGACAGCCACCGAGAGCGGCTGGTCAGCGAAAACCGGCATTCCGTATATTGCATGCACGCCCGTGTGTTGTGCTGCTCATCCAGTCACACCAATTGGTTGGTTGGTTATTGGTTTTACGACACGTCGACCCTTGAGTCATATAGCGTCGCCAATCTCTCACGCCGATTGGTCGCGGGCGAAGAGTAGCGACAGGTGAGATTCGAACCCACAATCTTTGGATTGTGAGACGAGCATCTAACCCCTAGACCACTCGTCGTCCCCCCCCCCCCAGTCACACCAATTGACGTGTTCACGAAACCCCCACGAATAGACTGGACATCGTAAGCACAGAAAGTCGAGCTGTGCAATCTCGGACCGACTACAACACAGGGCCACGCACGTCAGCACTGCGAACAGCTGAACTCCAGCAGAGCAGCTGCGTGACACCCACCAACACCCGGCAGCCAGCCAACGCCCAGCTCGTGTCGGCTCTCACACCAGCTTCCGGCGACACCAGCGCGTCTAACCAGGCCAGCCCAGTCACGCCCAGAAACAGCGCAGCCCGCCGGCGCCATCCAACACCACCACGACAAACTTCCGGCCGCACACTCATCTGGCGCTCCATCGAGCAGATCCGCATTACGCAGCCGCCTGGTGCCGGCACCTCTTCTGGCGACCGAATCGGCTCTCGCCACTGGAAACCTTCGCACACCTTGGCACCACGGTCACAAACAGCTGTCTGAATCACAGCGGCCATTGTGATAACTGGTACACGCATCAATAAAATACCCCGCGTCGGAAACATCTGAACAATTATGTATCTCTTTGGCTGTGGGCTTAAAATTGCACCGTGGATCGTGTAAAGGTCTGCCTCGGCAGTCGCCACTTGCGACAAGTCTTCGCAACGATACCGCTCTGAAGAGAACGTCGTGACAGTGTGCCGACGGATGGTCGGGGTTGGTCAATGATGAGGACATTCCAGATGGGGGTGTGGCCGCATTATACCAACGCCGCCCGGCTTATGGGCGTCTATTGTTATGGTCTAGTTTACGGGCGCCTGTTGTGGTGGTCTAGTTTACGGGCGGCTGTTGTGGTCCGGTGTATGGGCGGCTGTTGTTCTGGTCCAGTTTATGGGCGGCTGTTGTGGTCCGGTTTACGGACGGTTGTTGTGGTCCAGTTTACAGGCGGCTGTTGCGGTCCGGTTTACGGGCGGCTGTTGTGGTCCGGTGTATGGGCGGCTGTTGTTCTGGTCCAGTTTATGGGCGGCTGTTGTTGTGGTCCAGTTTACAGGCGGCTGTTGTGGTCCGGTTTACGGGCGGCTTTGTGGTCCGGTGTATGAGCGGCTGTTGTGGTTAAACCGCTGTTGTGGTCCGGTTTACGGGCGGCTTTGTGGTCCGGTGTATGAGCGGCTGTTATTGTGGTCAGGCTTACGGGCGGCTCTCGTTATGGTCAGGTTTACGGGCGGGTGGCTGTTGTTGTGGTTCCGTTTACGGGCAACTGTTGTGGTTGCGGCGGCGGTTGCTGGTTATGAGCGGCGGTGGCGGGACCAATTTCGTGCCTCTAACTCAGCCGCCACTTACACCGAGGGTAAGCCTGTGTCGAGGGATTCCCGCCGGCCATTGCAATTCCAGCTGGCGCCGCCACCACGGCCGGCAGTCAACAAAAACCAGACGAGTCGCCTCGCCACGCGCCGTCGACGCGCTCGGTTTCCCGCCATAATATCCGACCGCTCTCCTGGCCACCGAAACTGCACAGTAGACAAAAATGGCTCACCACGTGATCCAAGAGCTAGTGCGCTTGCCTGGACCGGAGAACTGGCTTGCCACCGCTGTCAGTATGGCACCTGACAGCGACCCGCCGCCCACGGCAGACCAAGACACAGCGCCCCAGTGGCACCTGACTGCGACCCGCCGCCCACGGCAGACCAAGACACAGCGCCCCAGTGGCACCTGACTGCGACCCGCCGCCCACGGCAGACCAAGACACAGCGCCCCAGTGGCACCTGACTGCGACCCACCGCCCACGGAACACCAAGACACAGCGCCCCAGTGGCACCTGACTGCGACCCACCACCCACGGACACCAGACACAGCGCCCCAGTGGCACTACAGCACCCGCCGCCCACGGCAGACCAAGACACAGCGCCCCAGTGGCACCTGACTGCGACCCGCCGCCCACGGAACACCAAGACACAGCGCCCCAGTGGCACGTGGCTGCGACCCGCCGCCCACGGAACACCAAGACGCAGCGGTCCAGTGATTGGTGCCGTTTTTGTCGCGACAAAAACCTGCATCTTTTTGTGTTTGAGAAACGGGGTCGGTCGGCTGGTCGCCAGGGCAGTGCGCGTAATAAATTATTCGCGCACGTCCGCACGCACGAGGGCACGGCGTGGGCGTGGGCGTGGGCGGCAGGGAGAGGGAGAGGGAGAGGGAGAGGGAGAGGGAGAGGGCCGCTACAAGTCGGGGCGCCATTCGGCCCAGTCTGTCGGGGTGCCACTCGGCCCAGTCTGTCGGGGCGCCACTCGGCCCAGTCTGTCGGGGCGCCACTCGGCCCAGTCTGTCGGGGCGCCACTCGGCCCAGTCTGTCGGGGCGCCACTCGGCCCAGTCTGTCGGGGTGCCACTCGGCCCAGTCTGTCGGGGCGCCACTCGGCCCAGTCTGTCGGGGCGCCACTCGGCCCAGTCTGTCGGGGTGCCACTCGGCCCAGTCTGTCGGGGCGCCACTCGGCCCAGTCTGTCGGGGCGCCACTCTCGGCTCAGTCGGTGGTCGGCAGTCGGTCGACCCGACCCACCCCGCCGACCATCGATCCGCAGCACAACCGACCAACAAAGGCGGGCGTCGGCCAGACGGCAAAGTTAGCCATCCGCCGAGAATTAACATGACAAAATCGGCCGAGCAGCTGGAGCTTACCATCACAGCAGCACAGTCGCACAACACAGCAGCAGACACACCACAGCACATACAAGCCACACCAACACAGACGCCACAGCAATACAGACACACCACAGTAACGGACACACCACAGCACATACAAGCCACACCAACACAGACGCCACAGCAATACAGACACACCACAGCAGCACATACAAGCCACGCCAGCACAGATAAGCATGGCAGGCGCCAGTCCTCTAATCCTCTGTAATCGTGCCCGCTGATTCCCGACCACCAGCTTCACACCGCCGTCTGCACGATACGACACGGCCCATACGCCCATACGACCCCCAGCACAGTGACGCTGGCAATCGATGCGGACGTGTGGACACGACGCAGACGCACACCCATCACGTATCTGCGCCCACATCCGCTGAGTGAGCTGGCACCAGCCTGCTCGCTCTCCTCTCTCTCTCTCTCTCTCTCTCTGTCTCTGTCTCTGTCTCTGTCTCTGTCTCTGTCTCTGTCTCTGTCTCTGTCTCTGTCTCTGTCTCTGTCTCTGTCTCTGTCTCTGTCTCTCTCTCTCTCTCTCTCTCTCTCTCTCTCTCTCTCTCTCGCTCTCTCTCTCTCTCTCTCGCACACACTCACTCAGGTGACGTCACCGGGTCGGGCAATATAGGCGCACCACACGCGACGGGCGCCGTTATTGCCTTCCCGTCTACTGCCGCAGCCTGCTGCAATATCACTGCAGACATATCGTGATATCGCAGCACACGGCACCGTCCCGCCTCAATCGGGCAGACCAGAGAAGATGTCGTGAGCCCAGTGATGGGCGGGTGAGATCGGCTCTGGCCACTCCCAGCCGGTTTAATGTACCTCCGTCGGCGCCGATTCACTTGGGCTCTTCATCTACCATTGCTATTGGCGCTACATGACCGACGCAGTCGATGAGCCCCTGAGCCCAAAAACCAACCAACGTCCCAGTCGGTGCAGAGGCCAGAGAAGTGACGTGACTCAGACTGCGTCCCCTCCCCGCCCGCCCCACGCCCACACTCGAGCCGTGGACATGGCACTTGGACCCTGACCTCCGCGTGGCGCCCCATCGTCCGCCGGCGGAGGCCCGGCTGTGACGGGCCAACCGGCGATCCTCAGCCTTCTCCTCCCCTCGAGAGCGGGGCAACTCGCTGCGACACACGTGTCCACAATTTGCCGACAGAAGGCGGCCGCAGCTCTACTGCCATGGTACGGCCGGACGGCCCATCGGCCGGCTAGACTGGCGCGGCGGGATCAACTGCGGTATTGGTGACCAGAGCTGCAGATATGATGCGGCCCGTGCCACGGCGTCGGCTGCCTCAGACACCCAGCCAGCCTGCACGTGCACAATGCTCGCCGCGGCAATGTTGCAGGGCAGACAATGCTGCAGCACGGGGCCCGGCTTGGGCCGTCGCGTGTGTCTGTCGAGCGCGGCCGGCGGTGCCAGCCGGCCTCACATCACGCACCCTCGACGCCAATAGCGGTGTCTGGCGGTCGGCTCCACACACCGTCGACCCTCATCACGGTGTCTGTCGGCCGGCCTCACACACCCTCGACACTCATCACTGTCTGGCGGCCGGCCTCACAAACCCTCGACACCCATCACGGTGTCTGGCGGCCGGCCTCACATACCCTCGACACTCATCACTGTCTGGCGGCCGGCCTCACAAACCCTCGACACCCATCACGGTGTCTGGCGGTCGGCCTCACATCACACACCCTCGACGCCCACAGCGGTGTCTGGCCGTCGGCTCCACACACCCTCGACCGGTGTACTCGGGACGCCCGTGACGTCACGGTCAGTGCGGGACGCGAGACCGAGGGCGAGACAATCTCGTTACGAGGACGAGACGCCGACGGCGGCGACCCGGGGACGCCCCGGCGGACGGCTGCAGACGCACACCGGCGTCCACCACCGGCCCCACATCCACGGCCCGGCCAGCGGTGCCACGTCCGCAGCAGCAGCCAACGCGGAGAGATGGTGGCTAGTCCCGCCACTCTCACGGGAACAGAGTGGGAGTGCGCAGCGGATCAGGTTAGAATGGGTGCCGTACAGGTCAGGGTTGGAAAAACAGGCTGATCCTGGACTGTTGGCATCCAGAACATTATCCTCTCATTTTTATCATGTTGAGGTTGAATGGTGCTGTTTGAGAATGAATTGCTCTGTGGTAGTTTTCAAGATTCACTGAAAAATGCAAGCTGATATTATCATGTCACAGTTTGCAAGACAATATTATCGGAATATTCGATTACGTCGCACATTTTCCTCACCGTCATGGCAACGACAGCCACCGCAGCACGATAGGCACCACCTGGGCCTACCCAGGGCGTTCCGCCGTACCGGGCTACACTGCCACAGCCACCGACACTGCTGCTGGAACCGGTGCCCACACTGCTACTGCAGCTGGTGCCGACACTGCCACAGACACTGCTGCTGGAGCCGGTGCCCACACTGCCACCGCCGTACTGCTGGAGCCGGCGCCGACACTGCCATCCAGTGGGCACACACCGCACCACTACATACCATCCATTATACACCATTGCGTGCACTGCTAGCACTACTTGCATACCATTTCAATGTGGTCATGGACCCATGAACATTTTGTTCGCTGATACTAGCCCCTTAATACACGTGAGTTCCGCATGAGTTGTCGACCAGCTGGGTTGTGCCATCTGGGCGAGTGTGGGTCGAGTGTGGGTCGGCCGGCCGGGGCGGCCGGTTGACAGTTCTCCAGCAGCCGCCTGTTGCCGAGCTATGCGTGCCAAATGGCCAAACACCGCACCATTACACAGACCACGCTGTGTCGGCCAGACCCAGGCGGCAGTCAGCAACCGGCCACAGCCCCGACATCAGGCCAACAGTCGCTGCATAAGCCCGCCACAGTCCGGACACCAGGCCAACACTTGTCAACCGGCCACAGTTCCGACATCAGGCCAACAGTCGCTGCATAAGCCCGCCACAGTCCGGACACCAGGCCAACACACTCGCTCCATAAACCACTCAAGGCACACGGTCACAATTCTCAATTGGCATGTGCACGTGTGAGTGTGTATGGGTATGCACGTGTGAGTGCATGTGTTTATATGTGTGCATATATATATATATATATATATATATATATATATATATATATATATATATTGTGTGTGTGTGTGTGTATGTGTGTGTGTGTATGTGTATGTGTGTATGTACAGCGGCCATGGCGGTCGGCCAGACGGCGGCCAGTGTCTGTCTGTCTGTCTGTCTGCAGGAGTGGCGATAGCCTTGGCAGCTGTTGGGCTGCAGCGCAGAGCCAGACGGTTGCTGACATCAGCGGCGCCGGCGGCTGCACGCGGCTGCACGCCTCTGCACACGGCCGCCGCCGCCATCGCCCGGCACTGGCTGACTCACGCTCACAACGGAGCGGCGGCACACCCACGCGCCGCATCGCGCCAGACCGCAGGCCTCGCACCCGGCCGCGGTCCTCACACCCGACCGCAGGCCTCACACCCGACCGCAGTCCTCACACCCGACCGCAGTCCTCACACCCGACCACAGTAATCACACCCACGCCGGCTGGACTGGCTGGTGTGGCTCGCCAACACACACGTCGGTTTGTATACTTCTGGAGGGACATGTGCCCTCGCCCCACTCCTGCAATGCCGAATTGCGCTTCTCCAATGCTTAATCGTGCCCACTTAAAGCTTAGTTGGGTAAACGTAGATCGTGGCCACCCCTCTCCCTGCCCAACACATCTTTTGTCTTTAAGGAGAGCAAACAAAATCTTATAAACGGGATATGCCCACACAATCGTCTCCATCAAACCCTCACTGCTCAACAGCATGTTGGGGATCCCGGTGGCGCCGGGATCCTCACCACTTCGTGACCACTGGTGACGCCTCGTGATCCACTGGTGACGCCTCGTGATCCACTGGTGACGGCTCGTGATCTATTGGTGACGCCTCGTGATCCACTGGTGACGCCTCGTGATCCACTGGTGACGCCTCGTGATCCACTGGTGACGGCTCGTGATCAACTGGTGACGGCTCGTGATCTATTGGTGACGCCGCGTGACCCACTAGTGACGCCTGGTGAGCTACTGGTGATCTCGAGCCCCGGTTGGCCGTTAGTGTTGCAGCATCCCTTGAACCGTTGCTGCACGGCGGCAGTTTTGGTGGTAATGAGAGCGCCATATTCGTCGCTGCCGCGGCGCGCGGCCGCGAAGCGTGGCGGCACATCGTCTCTGACGCCCATTAAGGCACACATCAAAACAGGGCCCTAGCTATCTTACAACCAAGAGTTCCAGGACTCTGGTGTCGGAGTTAGGAGCATTCGCAGCCGAGGCCACTGCCGGAGGCAGGGAGGGACCCACAGCCATGGACACAGGACACTGCCGGAGGGAGGGAGGGACCCACAGCCACGGACACAGGACACTGCCGGAGGGACCCACAGCCATGGACACAGGACACTGCCGGAGGGAGGGACCCACAGGCATGGACACAGGACACTGCCGGAGGGAGGGAGGGACCCACAGCCATGGACACAGGACACTGCCGGAGGGAGGGATCCAAAGCCATGGACACAGGACACTGCAGGAGGGAGGGAGGGACCCACAGCCATGGACACAGGACACTGCCGGAGGGAGGGAGGGACCCACAGCCATGGACACAGGACACTGCAGGAGGGACCCACAGCCATGGACACAGGACACTGCCGGAGGGAGGGACCCACAGCCATGGACACAGGACACTGCCGGAGGGAGGGAGGGACCCACAGCCATGGACACAGGACACTGCAGGAGGGAGGGACCCACAGCCATGGACACAGGACACTGCCGGAGGGAGGGACCCACAGCCATGGACACAGGACACTGCCGGAGGGACCCACAGCCATGGACACAGGACACTGCCGGAGGGAGGGAGGGACCCACAGCCATGGACACAGGACACTGCTGGAGGGAGGGATCCACAGCCGTGGAGGGATCTCACAGCCGCGGACACAGGGACCTGGAGCCTGGAGCCAGAGCCGGCGCCGGCGCAGTGCCGCTCCACTGACAGTCGGGCCGCAGCCGGCCAGCCTGCTGCACATCAACGTCTCAAGGAGTGTGCAGGAGGCCGGCCGGCCGACACGCCCACGCGCATCTGCGCCGAGCCGGCCGGATTTTCCGGCGAGCCGCGCCGGAAGCGGCGCGTCACGTCTGCAATCGCGCCGGCCGTCGCACCGGAGCCGCCGGTGCGACGGCCGGCCGCCCGGCCGATCAATGCAGAACGAGCCGGGTCCGGCCGGCCGTACGCCGCCGCCGCTGGCCGGACGCCGCTGGACTCGTTAGCCGGCTGTTGTCCCAGGGGTCGCAGGGGTCGCAGGGATCACGGGAGTAAGCGTTACGTTCGCGTCGGTGAACTGGTCAATCGAGAGAGCTGGTAGGAGGCGTCGGCGACCGCCTCCGGCCGTAGGTCCCGTCACCCTGTGCCGACCGTGAGGAGGAAGACGCCCTGCGGACGGTGCCTTGCCACCAGTTCTTGTTCTGGAGCTTGTCGGCTTCAAGGACTTCGAATGCGGCACTAGCGAACATTCCTCGACGGCTCGCACTGGTCGAGTGGATTGTCCAGAAAGGGAAAGTGGTGGCGGGCATTGTGTTTCAGCCCAGTAAATACAGGTTCAGTCCCGATTCGTCCACCATCCAGCGAATATTTTCAGTTAGCCTGACACGCACCCTACGGTTCTAGGAAATAACTAAGTAAACAGCTTACTTGTGTAAGCATCTACATCTGCTGCAGGGTGGCAGGGCCGGAAATTGGCGGCGCAGCGCATCAGCCAACCACGAGGCGTCAGCGTGCCTATTTCGGGCGCCGGCGGGCTCATCGACGCCACCAATCTCTAGATGGGGCTCGGCAGCTCACGTGCCGTACGACCCACAGGCGAGCTCGATTGAAGCGCGGCCGGCCGGCAGGCAGCACGCGAGCCGCGCAAACTTGGCACCGCCGCCAGAATCAACCGCGGCGTGGCCAGTTGGCCCGGCGGCCGCCTGGCGGCGCTGGGGTGGCCGGGTCGCCGGCCGGAGGTGACCCGTGTAACTCTATACAGCCGCGCGCGGGACGGCGGGGCGGTCACACCAGACCACGACCGCACAGCGCTCACGCAGAGCACGCCGCCACAATCAGCCGGCATTCAGCGGCTCCGTCGCTGCCGACGCGGCGTCTTAACTAGGATCTTAATTAGGCGGCCGGCAGGGAACGCCAGCGTCCGGCTGTTGGCCGCCTGTTCAGACGTTCTGAACCCAGTTAAGGAGTATATCATTGTGAATTTATTTACTTCGCATTTCGATGCTCATACATCAATAGGCACGAGATGATCGCCTATAGCCATGCATTTTATATCTATTGGCAGTCGGCGGCAGCCGCCTGCTGATAGTGACGTGACAGTAGTGGCAGTCGCCTGATGGTAGTGACGTGCCAGTAGTGGCAGTCGCCTGATGGTAGTGACGTGACAGTAGTGGCAGTCGCCTGCTGATAGTGACGTGACAGTAGCCTGATGGTAGTGAAGTGACAGTAGTGGCAGTCGCCTGATGGTAGTGAAGTGACGGTAGTGACAATCGGCGGCAGTGGCCTGCTGGTAGTGACGTGACGGCAGTGCTACTCCAGTGATAAATTATTCGCGGAATAGGGTTGAATATACCACTTACTGAACACTGAATCGACATGCTTTAGGGCGCATCGACTACATAGGTCATATAGGAATCGACATGCTTCCCCAAAGAAGTGTCGACATCGTGCTTCTTGTTGCGTGTTTGTGAAAACTCCGTGTCTCGTTTCTAACTGCATCCAGTTGATACATATCATACTTTTGCTCACCATAACGGATCCGGGATCGTGATAACGAACATCCCGTAGCGCAATTCCAGGTGAAGGAATTACCTATGATGTGCTATGCTATACAATAACAGTTTACAGCATAGGTGCTTATCGTTTTCGCCGCTATCGGTATCCCCAAATTAGGTACCTTTCAAAACACGCTCAACAGTAACAGTCATATGTGCGCAATTGTCTCAAAACTGGGTTTGCAGGACTTAGCGAGATTGTATATGACATTACGTCCATGGCGATTTCGACATCCCGCTGTACTCGTTTCGACATCTCACACCTAACGGGAAATCATTATTTTAAGACTGTGCTACTCAGTCGGTGGTCGGCTCCGGAGGCGCCGCCGCGTGGCCCAGCGCCACCAGTTTGGCCCGCGCAGCTGTTCTGCTCAGGTCCAGGTAAACATAGCTGACTAAGCCAACAGTCGGTCGCCATGGCAACACGCGGGCGCGGCGCATGGGAGCGGCGGCGGCAGCGACTCACCGCGTCAATTTGACGGAGCCGGGGAGCTGGAGACGACCGTCAGACCCGGGCGTCAGAAGGAGCACACAAGGACAGAGGAGAGGCGACCGCCGACCACCTCAGCACACTCAACGACTGAACAGGCCCGCAAAGATGGATTTGGCACTACCAAAAAAAAAAACCCCAACATACACGTATGTTGCCGAAAATATTTTGTTTACGGCCATGAGTCGGCTGTCTATCGGCAACCACCGCCGGCGACGCCGCCCCAGCAGGCGTGACGGCGCGATAACGGAAATGACTGTGAAGATAGGACCGTGGCACCGGTGGGTCGGCCACTTCCGCAGGACATGTGCATCCGCCGGACGTGGCGGACGTGGCGGACGTTGGTGCGTCCTGGCGACCGCATCCATGACAGCGTGGACCGCCGCAGATGCATTCGCTGTCTGTGGGCGGGGCGGGGCAGGGCGGGGCGGGGCGGGGCGGGGCAGGGCAGGGCAGGGCAGAGCAGAGCAGAGCAGAGCAGAGCAGAGCAGAGCAGAGCAGAGCAGGGCAGGGCAGAGCAGGGCAGGGCAGGGCAGAGCAGAGCAGAGCAGAGCAGAGCAGGGCAGGGCAGGGCAGGGCAGGGCAGGCCTAGACACGGCACAATGGGAGACAGGACTAGGCGTAACAGGGAAGAACAAGACAAGGCAGGACAAGACAGCAGGGGTTGGGAGTGGCCAGCACCGGGAGGTGACATGGCATGTGCAACATGCAAGGGAGAGACGAGGTAAGAGCGGGCAGGCATGTCAGGTAGCTTCCTCAAGTTCATTTTCGATTAACTCCATTTCCTGAGGGCTCCGGAGGCCTGCGTGCTCTGTGTGTGTGTGTGTGGGGGGGGGGGATAGTACCCCCTCCTCAACACCTCGAGAGCTAATAGGCCGATTTTCTCGCTGAAAACGGCAGCAAATTTCTTGCGACGAGATATACATTTCTGCAAAATAAAACTCTAAAAACGTTTTCAAGAAGAGAACAAGAGCCATAAAACGGGGCAAAATCTGGAAAGTCTAGATCACACCGTATTGGCATTCCGCAACTGACTCACATATCACATTTAACCATGCCAATGAAACGACCTTTCCGCCAAAATGAGAACAAATCGATTATTCGAATTTCGCGTCAAATTTCGCCGCGATGTTGTTGCTACATCTGTGATTGGGACCACGAAGTGGTCACTTAGGTGCACGGGTGTTGATTTTTGAGAAAAAATATTTTGGGGAAAAATGCATGAGGGCAATGGGCAGACCAAAATGGATGGGGGCGGCACATTCCATAGGCTTCCATGTTAAAACTATATTTTTTTTTTGGGGTGGGGGTCAAAGCCAACATTGAGGGGCACTTTCCCCATACAAAATATATAAAACATCACCCTCGCTTAGGTGTGGTATTTTGTTGCAACGTGCGTGGCGACGCCCATTTCCGTACCGGTGAAACGTCATTAATGATTGTCAAAATTGTCAAAAGTCAAAATTGCATTGAGAGATTGATTCTAAGATTGCATTGATCTAAAGGCAAAAGGCACTGCATTGCATGTTTCGTTGATCAAGATCACATCTGGATGTTGCTCAACATTTTCTTGTTCCGCTGAAGTCGCACAAACAGCCGGCGCAGGCAACCGGCAACCAGTTAGGTGGCAAGCAACCTTTCACCAGCGAAGGAGGGGGGGGGGAAGTCGGTGACGGTGCCGCACCAGGAGCGCTCCAGTCATCGACACGGGCCCACCGCCATCGATTAGACAGCGGCCGGCCGGCACATCCCGGTCCATCCAGATATATGCCGCAGACCCCGGCACACACGCAGCCAGTCCTGGGCGTGGCCGGCCGCCGCCTGTCGTGTAGGCCGACACCAACCACAGCCGCCTGTCGTGTAGGCCGACACCAACCACAGCCGCCTGTCGTGAGGCCGACACCAACCACAGCCGCCTGTCGTGAGGCCGACACCAACCACAGCCGCCTGTCGTGTAGGCCGACACCAACCACAGCCGCCTGTCGTGAGGCCGACACCAACCACAGCCGCCTGTCGTGTAGGCCGACACCAACCACAGCCGCCTGTCGTGAGGCCGACACCAACCACAGCCGCCTGTCGTGTAGGCCGACACCAACCACAGCCGCCTGTCGTGAGGCCGACACCAACCACAGCCGCCTGTCGTGTAGGCCGACACCAACCACAGCCGCCTGTCGTGTAGGCCGACACCAACCACAGCCGCCTGTCGTGTAGGCCGACACCAACTACAGCCGCCTGTCGTGTAGGACGACACCAACCACAGCCGCCTGTCGTGTAGGCCGACACCAACTACAGCCGCCTGTCGTTAGGACGACACCAACCACAGCCGCCTGTCGTGAGGCCGACACCAACTACAGCCGCCTGTCGTAGGACGACACCAACCACAGCCGCCTGTCGTGTAGGCCGACACCAACTACAGCCGCCTGTCGTTAGGACGACACCAACCACAGCCGCCTGTCGTGTAGACGACACCAACCACAGCCGCCTGTCGTGAGGCCGACACCAACCACAGCCGCCTGTCGTGTAGGACGACACCAACCACAGCCGCCTGTCGTGAGGACGACACCAACCACAGCCGCCTGTTGTGTAGGCCGACACCAACCACAGCCGCCTGTCGAGGCCGACACCAACCACAGCCGCCTGTCGTGAGGCCGACACCAACCACAGCCGCCTGTCGTGAGGCCGACACCAACCACAGCCGCCTGTCGTGTAGGCCGACACCAACCACAGCCGCTTGTCGAGGCCGACACCAACCACAGCCGCCTGTCGTGTAGGACGACACCAACCACAGCCGCCTGTCGTGAGGCCGACACCAACCAAGCCGCCTGTCGAGGCAACAACACAGCCGCCTGTCGTGTAGGACGACACCAACCACAGCCGCCTGTCGTGTAGGCCGACACCAACCACAGCCGCCTGTCGTGAGGCCGACACCAACCACAGCCGCCTGTCGTGAGGCCGACACCAACCACAGCCGCCTGTCGTGAGGCCGACACCAACCACAGCCGCCTGTCGTGAGGCCGACACCAACCACAGCCGCTTGTCGTGAGGCCGACACCAACCACAGCCGCCTGTCGTGTAACACACCAACCACAGCCGCCTGTCGTGAGGCCGACACCAACCACAGCCGCCTGTCGTTAGGCCGACACCAACCACAGCCGCCTGTCGTGAGGCCGACACCAACTACAGCCGCCTGTCGTGAGGCCGACACCAACCACAGCCGCCTGTCGTAGGCCGACACCAACTACAGCCGCCTGTCGTGTAGGCCGACACCAACCACAGCCGCCTGTCGTGACGCCGACACCAGCCACAGCCGCCTGTCGTGTAGGCCGACACCAACCACAGCCGCCTGTCGTGTAGGCCGACACCAACCACAGCCGCCTGTCGTGTAGGCCGACACCAACCACAGCCGCCTGTCGTGTAGGCCGACACCAACCACAGCCGCCTGTCGTGCAGGCCGACACCAACCACAGCCGCCTGTCGTGAGGCCGACACCAACCACAGCCGCCTGTCGTGAGGCCGACGCCAACCACTACGTAGCCGATACCGTCCGCACTAGCAGCAGCGCTCCCTGCAGCTGCCATCAGTGACCTGCAGCTGCAGCGGCGCCGCTCCGAAGGGCCGCACGATCGCCCGCCACACAATTAACTCATGGAATGGCAAATAGAGCGGCAACACAGCCATGGCAACTTTGATCAAACACGCGGCTGGATATTGCGTCGGCGACCGGCCGGCGCCGGCACTATGGTGCCAGCTCAGCCGGCACGGTAAATATTCGCGCTAACGGTGCCGGCCGGCGGCGCCGAGCCGCGTGTGCGCGTGGCGGCCGGTCAATGCGCCCCGGCAACATGGCCGGCCGCCACCTGCACGGCGACAGGCCGCCGCCGAGGAAATGTACGGCGGGCTGGTGGTGGTGGGGGGAGGTGCGTGCGTGTGTCGAGCACATAGTACCGCACCGCACACCTGTGCGCCACACAGCAGCCTCCGCGGCCGTGTCGTGTGTAGCATGTGTCATGGCACCCACCAGCGCGCACACACATGTAGATTGTACGTGCTCCGGATCTCACTCACTCACTCACTCACTCACTCTCACTCTCACTCACTCACTCACTCACTCACTCACTCACTCACTCACTCACTCACTCACTCACTCACTCACTCACTCTCACAGCGCCGTCCTGAAATCGTTGACGTATGAAACGGCCGAAAGTCTCGCCACGACGGAATGTGACCCATATCCTGCATAAACTGACCCAATACTGGCGAAAAGCAAACATTTATTATAACAAACAGCTAGAGAAATGGACGATGCTGACAGATCGGATGTTCAGGACGGTTGAGCAATGACCAATGTAGGCCTTTAACTGGAACGTGGCCAACGACGCGTAGGGCCGGCTTCGTGCCCAGATTTATACCGTGGAAGTAAGAACCAACATTTTACGGAACGAGTCACCTCACGTGTTGAACTACTGCAATGCCACATACCGCATTGCTTGCCGTAGTCGAAGCAGCCAGAGATACTCCCTTGTCTGCCGACTACAATCGGTCACTTCGCTGGGAAACATCAGATATTTTTTTACTCGGAGCGAATCCTACAGGTCACTTCGCAACAACGTCCTATCTGCACGCCGGCTGTCCGTCGACACCAGTATTTCAGACATTTCAGACAGCCAGCGCAACTCCACCTCGTACCGGCAGCTACAAGAAAAACGCTCCAGCGCAGATCCGCCCCGTTAGCGGGCTTCACACGTGAACCGGGACAGCAGCGAGTGGCCAGGCTGGGTGCCAGGCTGCAGAGGCGGGCGGCCGGCGCACATCTCCGCCTGGCATCAGCCGACATCTCGGCGGCGTACCGGTCTGGCCCGCGGCCGCGGCCGGTGCAGCACAAATTACACGCAAATTCCCGCGGCACAGCCGGATGGGCTTCGCTCCGGCGGAGCGGAAGCGGGTCGAAGTTGGCGGCCGGCCGGGCGCCGGTGGCCGCGGGCTGCGCGGCCCGGTAATGGCGGTCGACGCCCCGCCATCAAGCGTAGGTGTCGGCCGGCGGCCGGCGCATCCCTCAGGTCCCCGGCCACAGATAACGCCGCCCGGCCCGGCCAGCCACCGGCCGCCATCAATTTCAGTTTCCATAAAATGTTGCCGGCCGCCGCTGGCGCACCAGGGCGGCGTGTTGGAGCTGCTCAGGTGTGGAGCCGTCACACGGCCCTCTGGCGTAGAGTTGTCGCACGGCCCTCGGGTGAAGAGCTGTCACACGGTCGTGGCTGCTCAGGTGTAGAGCTGCCATACACACACCGTCATGCGGCCAACAACCGTTCCAGCAGGATGCATGTTCTTTGGAGTTGAGAGCGATTTAGCAAATCTCACCAACGGTCAAGCCGAAGCAGTTGTCGGTTGTGTTCGGTGACTGAGCAGGCAGAGGTAGGCAGAGGTAGGCATGGGTAGGCAGAGTAGGCAGTGCATCGCGCGGAAGGGACACGCAGTCACCAGTGGCCGGTGTGGTGATGGAGCAGAGTAGACAGAGGTAGGCAGAGTAGGCAGTGTAGCTATCGTGCCGGAGGAACACAGTCGCCCGTGGCCAGCGCACACGAACGAGACGCGCAAACTCAATAGTCGGCCGACTGAATAATCCATGACTCCAGGATCAGGTGTGTGCCTGGGATGGAAGTCTGGTGTAGAATGAAGAACCAGCTCGTGTTGCATGTCTTACGCCATATGCCACTTCGTCCTGCAAAGCGGTGCAAGGTGGTCGTGGTCCCCGTTGCAAATCGGAGAACCGAGCGGAAGCAGACCAGTCCATTCGGCCAGTGGAAGCAGGTACCAGTTCACTCTACATGGCGGATACCGGGACCAACTGACGTTGCCAAGTGAAGTCGGAGGTTACTGTGTTGTAGCGAACATTCAGCCCTGGCAACGAGCTGGCAGAGGTGAGTGGCCAGCAACCGGCTGCGTACGCAGCTCGTCCACTCTGCACAGCTCCCACTCACAACTGACTGGCGTGGCCCCAGCCGTCCAATTAGCCCATTGTCTGGCCAGCCGGCGATGACGTCACATCACGTGCCGTGGCTGACCGGGTGCGGCGGCGACCACACGGGCGCGCTGCAGGCGTGCTGTCGCGGCACCGTCAAGCGGCGGTGGACACCTCACCAGACAGATCCCGCACAGCAGCGTTGGCTACACCGGGCCGTTCTGGAACTGCGCACCGGAAGAGGATGATGATTGGGGTTTAGGGGCGCATCGACCAGGGTAGGTCATTTAGCGCCCATCGCCGGAAGAGGACGAGTGCACACAAGCCCTTCTTGCGCGCGTTGCCGCCTGGTCGACAAATGGTCTTGATGGTCGCCAGACGGCTCCCTGGTCGCGCGGGTCAGCAGGCCAGACGGGTGGCAACGTGCAACAAGGCATTATTGCGGCTACCTTTGTTCTCCGGAGAGCGGATCCAGTGTGTTCGACCATGCCGCAGTCAGCTAAGCTCGGCTGAGATGTGTTTGGAGGCAGGCAGTGGGCCGAAGCGGACGCTAGGAGTTCGGCCGGCCACCGCCAGGGTGGCGTCTCCAGCAGCGGCCAGCCCATGCTTGGAAAAATATGCTGCTCCTGGCCTCGAGTCATGTAGAACATAATTATCTCCGGAAAACTGTCATGTTTTCCATACTGGATGATCGAAGAATAATGGATGTTTGACGGTGATTATATTTACTGATTGTTGATAAAACGTCCAAAACTCAATGGAAAGTACAAAACAAGAACTTATGATCTCACAAAAGAGAGCTAAAAATATCCTCTTCCGGAGTGGATGATCCAAACCACATCCAGGATCCAACATAAAAGTCCAACCCTGGGCCAGCCTGAAAGGTGCCAGTCACAGCCAGTGTTGCGTCACCAGCCGGGGCGCGGGGGGGGGGATTATGGAGGTGGCTGACCAGCATTACCCGTCGGCACGGGTCGACGGGTGTATCGGTCGTCGCCCGGGGCTGCGACACGGTCTACGTGGGGTGTAGGTTCTGTGGGGGCTGGCCATGCCTCGGGACACTGACGTGGTCCGACAGGCCCGGCCGCTGATCAACAGGCTGCTCCGATCGGCCGCCAACCTGGCCGTCAGCCAACGGCACCGCCCGGCCGCCCCTGGCAGAAGGGGCGCGCGCCCGGCCCCGGCCATCACTGGGTCGTCCGATCAATAAGATCAACACGACTGGGGGCTGTGTAAACAGCCGAGGCGGCGCCTCCGACCAGATTACGGTGAGAACGGCTCCGGGACGGACCACATGTCGGCACGCCCGGCCACCCGGCCCGGCCTCTCCACCACCACCACTGCACGGACACCCGGACTGCAGCACTGCAGCACTGCAGCACCGCCACATCTGGTCACGCCAGGCTGCCAGCAAACTAACCCTACTACTTCCTCGGTGCTGTAGAGTAAACAAAGAGACATAAATCCGAGGTGCGAAGACAGCAGAGGTGCGCAGACGGACCAATAGTCAAATAATGGCCGTTCATTTGGTATACGTGGTCCTGGTGAGCATAACATGGATTACTGACGTGTGCTGGGACGTCTCTAGGGATCGGCGTGTGACAGACGTGCGCCACGGAAAAGTCAGACACGACACTACGGCGGCCCCACTGCAACAGTGCTGTCGACCACATGGGAGCCAGGTAGACAACCAGCCACCGCCAGTGTCGGCTGGACACCGGCTGGACACCGGCTGCCCACTGTACCACCAGTGTATCGCCAGTGTCGGCTGGACACCGGGCTGGACTGGACCGGCTGCCACTGGACCACCAGTGTATCCATGGAGATGGACCGCCAGTGTCGCCGCTCGACACCGCCGCTGCGCCACCGCCGCTGCCGCCACTGTACCACCAGTGTATCGCCAGTGTCGCCGCTGCCGACAGCCGCCGCTGCCGCCACCGCCGCTGCCGCCACCGCCGCTGCCGCCACCGCCGCTGCCGCCACTGTACCACCAGTGTATCGCCAGTGTCGGCTCGACGCCTGGCAGTAAACCTCTGAGCGGAAAGCTGTAATCGACCCAGAGCGTCGCAGCGTCGACATACGAAGGGAACTGCAGCGGAACGGCCGCCACACGGGGACATGGCGACTGGAGCGACTGGAGCGACTGGCGACTGGAGCCGCCGCCGCATACTAACGCACCGCCCGGCCCGCCCCCGACCCCGACCGTTGCATACCACTCCCGACCGGCAGGCACGAGGATGGACTGAGCACCGAGGCGGAGCAGCACGACTGGACTCATGACGCAGGGGGGGGTCGTTGAGAGGGGTGCGTCGTCGGCGCTCCTGATGCAACCTAAGTGCATGGGCACCGGCGCCAATGACTCACACGCGCCATCAGCCGCCCCAACCCAAATAAATATCGGCCCGCCGCGGCCGGTGGAAATAGCCGGGCACCGCTGCAGCCTACAGACTACGGCCTGCAGCCTACAGTCCATGGCCGAAAGTATACAGTCTACAATATACAGCCTGCAGCTAATAACCTACAGCCTACGGCCGACCGTCTACAGTCTACAATCCACAGCTTACAGTCTACAGCCTGCAGCTAATAACCTACAGCCTTCAGTCTACAGCCGACAGCATACAGTCTACAGCCTACAGCGTCGAGGCGCCTGCCGGCCGGCACATGGCGGCACGAGCAGCGCCAGCGTGGCCGACACGGCGCCGTTGCGACGCCAGGCCAGGCGCCATCGATTGTGCCGTCCGCCATCGATTGCGCCGGACCAGGTGAGCAGCCCCCAATGGCAGCACGCGCACACATCACACTCTTATCACGCCGCACAATGGCGGCCGGCTGTCGGCTGTCGGCTGTCGGCTGTCGGCTGTCGGGTCAGGGTGTTGGCGACCCGGGGAGGTGGCGCCACCGGCAGCGGCGGCACCTCTCTCAGTCCCGGCCCCAGTCACAGTATACCCGTCACCGGCCGGCCGGCCGGCCGGCCGGCGGCGGCGGCGGCAGCGGCTTTGCGCAATGCGACGTGGCCGGGCGGCCGGCAGTCTGACCGGATGCTGTGCGGCACGCGTGCAGCCGCGCTGCACGAGGGAGGTGGGCGTCGGCGTTGCCGACCTAAACGGGCCGCAAGGCTCGACGGGCGGACACTGCAGACTGCTGAAAGCCGACCCTGATCACGGGCGGGTCCGACTGTGTGCCGCTCCAGCAGAGCGCCGCCTCATGTCACCCTCATACCGATCCGAACACCCGACACGTCCAGACACGTGACGCCGGCAGCCACACTGTCCCCACGTGGCGGTCAACCACTGCCTGGTGACGCCGGCAGCCACACTGTCCCCACGTGGCGGTCAACCACTGCCTGGTGACGCCGGCAGCCACACTGTCCCCACGTGGCGGTCAACCACTGCCTGGTGACGCCGGCAGCCACACTGTCCCCACGTGGCGGTCAACCACTGCCTGGTGACGCCGGTGGCGGTCAACCACTGCCTGTCCCCCCCCCCACAGACCAACATCAGCAGGACTTGATCCGGTCGGCCTTGCGCCTCGCGACCGCTACACCACGCCCCACAGCAGCTACACCGCACACCGCACGGCCGCTGCACGACATATCGACAGCCCGTGCACGTCAACACAACAGCAACACGTGATCGCACTACAGTGATTGCCATACGCCGTCAGCAATTACCTGATGAGACTGATGCGCCCTGGTTAATGTTGCATGGCTGGTGAGCAGAGCTGCGGCCGTGGTCGGCGGCGTGCCGGGCATGTTGGCCTGATGAGACTGATGCGCCCTGGTTAATGTTGCATGGCTGGTCAGCAGAGCTGCGGCCGTGGTCGGCGGCGTGCCGGGCATGTTGGCCTGATGAGACTGATGCGCCCTGGTTAATGTTGCATGGCTGGTCAGCAGAGCTGCGGCCGTGGTCGGCGGCGTGCCGGGCATGTTGGCCTGATGAGACTGATGCGCCCTGGTTAATGTTGCATGGCTGGTCAGCAGAGCTGGCGGCGCGTGATCGGCGCGTGCCGGGCATGTTGGCCTGATGACGTACCGATGCGCCCTGGTTAATGTGCGGGCTGTCACGCACAGCAGTGATAAGTGCAGCCGGCAGCGGCGATAAGTTCAGCGCAGCAGCGGTGATAAGACTGATGCGCGGCCTGGTGATAAGTTCATCGCTGGTCAGCGGCGATGCGGCCGTGGCGGCGGCGGTGATAAGCTCCATGAGACTGATGCGCCCTGGCTAATGTTGCATGGCTGGTAAGCAGAGCTGCGGCCGTGGTCGGCGGCGTGCCGGGCATGTTGGCCTGATGAGACTGTGCGCCCTGCTTAATGTTGCATGGCTGGTAAGCAGAGCTGCGGCCGATGGCTCGGCGGCGACAGCCGGGCGATAAGTTGGCAGGTGCGACCAGCGGCTGGCAAATTGGCGGCGCGCGCAGCAGCGGTGATAAGTCCAGCTGCAGCGGACGGTGATAACGCTCCCCACCGGCGGGAAGCGTCAGCGCAGCAGCGGTGATAAGCGCAGCGCGGCAGCGGTGATAAGTTCAGCGCGGCAGCGGCGATAAGTTCAGCGCGGCAGCGGTGCATCGCGCGGTGTCATCGGCAGCCGCAGCCAGACCAGTGACGCCTCGGGCCTGCGGTGCTGGCGGCCGGCTAGTGCTTGGGTACGGTTAGCGCCTGCTCTGAGCCTGAGCATGGCCTCAGCGCCATGCGTCCGGCCAGGCCGCTAATGAGTCATTCCATGTAGGGAGAGGCGGTGGCGGTGGCCGCAGCCCAGCCCAGCCCACCATCAACTGTGCGACACAGACCACCGTGAGCTGCAGCACCTACGCCATGGCCAGCGCCGACCGCAACCGGCTGAGACGGAACACGCCCGGTCGAGACGCTGAGAGGCTGACGAAGCCCCGAGAGGTTGACGAGGTGCCGCTGGCCAGCTGACGAGGTGCCGCTGGTCGGCTGACGAGGTGCCGCTGGTCGGCTGACGAGGTGCCGCTGGTCGGCTGACGAGGTGCCGCTGGTCGGCTGACGAGGCACCGCTGGCCAGCTGACGAGGTGCCGCTGGTCGGCTGACGAGGTGCCGCTGGTCGGCTGACGAGGTGCCGCTGGTCGGCTGACGAGGTGCCGCTGGTCGGCGACGACACCGCGGCCAGCGACGAGGTGCCGCTGGTCGGCGACAGGTGCCGCTGGTCGGCGACGAGGCACCCTGGCCAGCGACGACCCGCTGGTCGGCACGAGGTGCCGCTGGTCGGCTGACGAGGCGCCGCTGGTCGGCTGACGAGGCGCCGCTGGTCGGCTGACGAGGTGCCGCTGGCCAGCTGACGAGGTGCCGCTGGTCGGCTGACGAGGTGCCGCTGGCCAGCTGACGAGGTGCCGCTGGTCGGCTGACGAGGTGCCGCTGGTCGGCTGACGAGGTCCCGCTGGTCGGCTGACGATGTGCCGCTGGTCGGCTGACGAGGTGCCGCTGGTCGGCTGACGAAGCGCCGCTGGTCGGCTGACGAGGTGCCGCTGGTCGGCTGACGAGGTGCCGCTGGTCGGCTGACGAGGCGCCGCTGGTCGGCTGACAAGGTGCCGCTGGTCGGCTGACGAGGCGCCGCTGGTCGGCTGACGAGGTGCCGCTGGTCGGCTGACGAGGTGCCGCTGGTCGGCGACGAGGCGCCCTGGTCGGCACAAGGTGCCCGGTCGGCACGCCCGCGGTCGGCACGAGGTGCCGCTGGTCGGCTGACGAGGTGCCGCTGGTCGGCTACTTCTACAGACTGACACCAGGCCGTGCACAGCCAGAGCCTCAGCCATCAAGGCAACCTCACTAAATTCCTCAGCTTCCTCAGCGGGCGCGCGATAACACGTAGCCTGACGCCACCGGCACGAAGTGAAGTGCTGTCCTTTGAGTAGCGCCAATGGAGTCACAGTTATCACACACCACACACGCGCCCCACGGTCCATCTATGGGAGTTCCTCTTACAGACATAGTGCCCATACAGAGTCCGTCTGGTAGCACGGGCCACACCTCCCTCGGGCAGAGTCGGGGAGGGGGGGGGGCGGCGGATGCTCGTTCTTCCTCCGTCCCCTCCCCAGAAACCAGCTCGTACATGTTCCCAAACGCTGAAGACGCTGGGCTCGCATCTGGATCGACAAAACAACAATACCAGCCACACACGCACAATAAATAGGATGGCAGTGGGCGCGTATTGTGCTCGTCTGGACACGAAATAGGGTGGCAGTCAGCGCGTATTTTGCTTGTCTGCACACGAAATAGGGTGGCAGTCAGCGCGCATTGTGCTCGTCTGCGTGCGAGATAGGGTGGCAGTCAGCGCGTATTGCGCTCGTCTGCTGTCACCCTATTTCGTACGCAGAAGAGCACAATACGGGCTGACTGCCACCCTATCTATATTTCGTACGTAGACGAGCTGGGCTTAGGAACGCATCAACTACTACCGGTTAGCTACGTAACCAGTAGCAGTTGATGCGCCCCATAAGCCCAGCTCGTCTGCATACGAAATGGGGTGGCAGTCGGCGCGAATTGTGCTCGTCTACGAGGAACCCCACCCCACGCACGCGACTGCGACGAATTAGCCGCCGATGACGGGCCGTCACTCCGCCAATTTGGCCCAGCTTGTACGTGACGAGCAATCGCTCAACTGTTGCTGTGTAGCGCCACATCGATAGCGCACACGCACGGGCTCGCCCCGCTACCGGCCACAGTGGTGGCAGCGTTCGGTCAGCTCAGCTCAGCTCAGCTCAGCTCAGCTCAGCTCAGCTCAGCTCAGCTCAGCTCAGCTCAGCTCAGCTCAGCACAGCACAGCACAGCACAGCACAGCACTGCACAGCACTGCACAGCACAGCTCAGCACTGCACAGCTCAAATACAGCACAGCTCAACTCAGCATTGCACAGCTGCAGCACTGCACAGCTCAGCACAGCCCTGCACCATCCACCGCAGTCACCGCTCACATCCCTCCAGCACACTTCGATTCACACCTTTCCAACCTGGACCTGCCAGCTTATAACATGGATAGTGACACGCAGAGTGCAATTTCGGAACCGGAACACGGAATTACACCAGTTGCTCTTTTCAGAGTTTCTCCAGAGCCGCTCAGTTACAAAGTTACTCAGTTACTTTCAGAATTACTTCCAGAGTTACTCAAAGCATTTTCATGCGTCTCTTTTGGTTGACCTTACAAGTTAGGTGAAGCAAGTCAATATCGCGCAGTCGGTCATCCATCTTCACCGTAGGTTTCGGACCGGGGACCCTGATCGTAAAACAAACGCGACTTCTTATTTCAATATTGATGATATGCAAGCTGCAGTCTTAGTGTAACACAGGCGGTACGTCTAAACATCGAGGTTACCGACCTCGCCAAGGTAAATATCTGGAAATATGCGATGAACTGTTGAGGAGAGTTCAAAACATATGTTGCTTACGAAAAGGTGATGTTCATCAGCAAAGCAAAATCAAAGGCTTTCTAACGCTTCAAGAATTCCCGATCAAATCCTACAAGATCTCATTTGGAGCGGGATATTCTTTTCCAAAAAATCCACCAAAATAAAAATTTGCATACCGAATTTCAGAATCCCAGTCAGATCAAAAATGCAAACAATGTGCAAAATTTCCCTGGTTAGCTATTTTGTCTTCGTAAAAGTCAGAATTGTATCCTCCATGGCGCATACATTTACTATCGGGGTTGTTGTATCTCAGGTCACATCTCAGTGGTTTGACCAGATATTGACGTGAAACTTTTAAAACGTCCAGAACGTAATTTGCTACTACAGTTACTTGAGAAAATCTTGGGGAGAGGAGGGGAGTGAAACTTATCTATGCACTGAGCATTAATCGTTTTCAATCAAGCAAGTACTTGATTGAAACTACAATCAGTTCCGCTGTTTCATTCCAGTATTCGACAGAGGCAGATAAAATAATCCGCAATATATTTTATGGACAGTTAGTTCAATTCTAAAAAACGCGCAGTGTTTGCTCGTGCTCCCAGTTGTACAATATGGAGTACATGGTACATCTGCAGGGATCCAACAGGATCTGCCCACCGCATAGCTAGCGCTCAGCAGTGCACAGTATGGAGCACATGGTACATCTCCAGGGATCCAACAGGATCTCTCCACCGCATAGCTAGCGCTCAGCAGTGACAGCACAATGCAGCCGCATTTTTCGCTCCTTTATGCATTCGGTTCTATACAAGCACGTGCCTCTCAGCGGCGCCATTTTCCTGATTTTAAATTCGCAGTGCGACAGCAGGCATATGTCCATTTGGTTCAATGTACGCCCCATGAAGTCGGCACCCCAACGGGTAATGGCGCCATGGAACAGCTGCGGTGAGCTGCTAGAACGCTGAGCAACCGGGGGGGATGGGGGGGGGGGCATCCCCCCGGAGAGAGTGGAGGCCGCGATTGAACTGCTGACAACGGCCGCCACAGAACTGCTGAGAATGACCGCGACAGAACTGATGAAAATGGCCGCCAGAACTGATTAGAATGGCCACGACAGAACTGGTGAGAACGGCCGCGACAAAACTTGGTGAGAACGGCCGCGACAGAACTGCTGAGAACGGCCGCGACAGAACTGCTGAGAACGACCGCGACAGAACTGCTGAGGACGGCCGCCACATAACTGCTGAGGACGGCCGCCACAGAACTGGTGAGAATGACTGCGACAGAACTGATACAAATGGCCGCCACAGAACTGATGAGAATGGCCACGACAGAACTGGTGAGAATGGCTGCCAGAACTGGTGAGAACGGCTGCGACAAAACTTGGTGAGAACGGCCGCGACAGAACTGCTGAGGACGGCCGCGACAGAACTGCTGAGAACGACCGCAACAGAACTGCTGAGAACGGCCGCCACAGAACTGCTGAGGACGGCCGCCACAGAACTAGTGGAATGGCCGCGACAGAACTGATGAAAATGGCCGCCACAGAACTGATTAGAATGGCCGCGACAGAACTGGTGAGAACGGCCGCGACAGAACTGGTGAGAATGAACTGCTGAGAATGGCTAGCACGATCGGACCGCAGTCGGTCTCGTCACCGACCAAATTAGTGCTAGCAGTGGGCATGTGCTCAAGTTAGCGCTACACCAGCTGTCTTGCCGCTGGTCACAATCGCTCAATCAGTGCTTCCCGGCGCAATGCACAACTGGGAAGATGATTACAAGAGTTTATTTTTAACGCCAAGAACGAATGAACTATTCGGGCAAGCAATATTATCTTGGCGTTAAATTATCCTATATAGTAGGCCAATAGCGCTATAAATTGACCTAGGAAAGATGCACCTGAAAGAACCCGATCGTCTTTCAGGGTCAAGGAAATATATACAACACACCTGTCTAGTAGGCAGCAGCACAAGTAGCAGCAGTTGTTTCAGCTCTTAGTAATCTTAGCTCCAGCACTCTCGCTGACAACTGGTACTAATTTTCTTGCAGTGTAACTGGTTCTAGCGATGTTGCGTCATGAAAGATAAATCACGCTTTGCAATACAGGATTAATTTTCGGCTTCGTTCAAGTTTTTTTTTTTGATGAGCTATCTTACTTTCGGAAATACCACGAGAAAATAACTCGCTGTTCCTAAAAATAATAATATTCTGGGACGCCCGTACTGGTCAGACGTTATCAGCCATCTACACCCTTAGCTCCATTCCTGTGCTATTGCAGCCAGGGTCGGATCCAAAAGCCTGGTTTGGGACTGGTTGGGGAAGGGAAAATACAAAGACTCAAATTTCGAAGACCTCTTCGGATTTGAACAGTTAACATTTGTCGGGTCTGTTTAAGAAAACGTTTATCTTAGAAAATATTTTTAGGCTTCGAGAAAATGTAATTTGTCCAAAAACGTCAGCAAAAATCGACAAGGGAGGGGGGGGGAGAGGGGTTAGGTGGCATGGCCCCTGTGACCCTGCCACAGGGCGCCATCCCAAAACAATGCGTTCCATCATGTTGTTTTTTTCCTGGTGGAACAAATTGGAGCTGTGGTTTTTTAACACAAATACCCTCCTATTGGAATAATTAACGACAAGGATGAAAGGAACACAAACAAAAATAGGCTTATCGACTGTAGTTAGTTACATGGCGATAGCTAAGGACGCCTGACGGCCTCACCTAGACTAACGCCCTACCAAGGCACACACGAGGATGATTTCGGAGGTGGTCAAATGTGTATAGGCAATAAGAGTTTCGGAGGCCGAAGTACACAGCGAGAGATGCAATCTGAAAAACAAACAAACCATACAACGTATAATTTTAAACGAGGTGCCGGAAAACTGACCGAACAAAGGCTGCGCGAGGTGTAACATCTTTTTCAACTAATTTGCTATAGAAAACACGCGAAACCTATTTGTATTTATTAGTAAGATAAATTATTGGACATTTAGCCACGCCTTGAGAGTGCCAACAATGCTCTTCATGACTTAGAAAGCAAACTAGAGTGCGATTGAAACCTAAAGAAGGGCGAGTATGGAAGTATGCACGGGCATACAAAATTGGCCCTCGTGCAGGGTCTTGACGCTGTATGCCATGAGAGTATACCCCTAGGGTCTACCCTGTGCCGATCTCGGCAGACACCTACCTTAATGCTGTCGAAGCAGGCAGTGACTTTGCCGTTCTGCACCTCCACGTGCGGCTGCGGGTGCGCAAACTTGCACTCTGTATCACTGCGGCTGCACTTGTTGCGCTGGTACTCCCTACAGACCTCCAGCTGTAACCAGCGTGAGTCCTTTATATTCATGCTCAATGCGTTCACCATCTGGAAGTTAGCCATGGCAGGGCGGACGCTCCGACCGCGGCTGCCGCTCTGGGGCGGCTAGGCGGCGCGCGTGACGACAACACCTGACTGTCGCCTCAGCTCAGCACCAACAGGCGTGCTCGCACAGTCCTTGTCGCACCACAGCACTACAGCACCAGCGCACCAGCACAAGCAACGCCGCTCGCCGCCCGACTCTACGACAGCCACTGTAAGCCGGTGTGGGCTATCTACTGGGATGCCAAGTAAGCGTGGCCAGGATTGGCAGACCGGTTGGTATAAGCGAGCTGATTGGCTGCCGCGGCGAAAGAAGCTAGGCGATTGGCCGGTCGTCCTCAAGGTTATCAAGCTGCAATGAGAGAGACAAGGAGTTAAGCGCACACCTACACAGTCGGCAGCGGGGAGAAAAGTGGCATGGCGCTGGCACCCACGCAAAGCGAGGAGTCCATCCCCGCGCCGGTACGCAGTGGGGGCAGGGGCGCAGCATCAGAGGACGCACCGCACCGCCCCTCCCCGCTAGGCGCGGTGTCGGAAGGCGGCGAAGCTTGGGACACTTGCACTGATTAGAGGCGCTACTGAGACGCGGTACGTTACGGGAACAGCTCAACTACACAGCGGCAGCGACAGCAGGCTCCACGCAGCCCTTCACCGGCCTCGACAGCGTGCACTCTCACACGCACACCAATACACCCCAAGCGAGCGAGCGAGGGAGCGGCAGCGAGCCAGACGCCGCCCACCATTACAGCAGTGAAGCGGCCGGTCGACCCATATCCGCAGTCGCCAGTGTACCACCGACTGGCCCGCCCGAACGACACCGTCACAACCCACCCGCATACGCACCACCCCCACAGACACCTGACGCCAGCACACACGCGCACAGCGGACGGGCGCGCCGCGGCCGTACCTACCCGTCAGGCAGCGACTGTGGCGGCGGCCGACTGCAAAATGGCAGCGCGTCGCCGGTCCGACCCCGTGCAACACAGCCGAGTGATTGGTCGGCGCGGCTGCAACACACCGACCGGCGGGCGGCGGGTGGCGGCGGCGGCAGCGGCGCGCGCAGCCGCCGCCCCGCCCGCCCGGAGCAGCGGCGCCGGCCGGCTGACCGGCGCCGCTGCTGCAGTGCTCAACGTCCGCACCGCCGGCCAGCGGCCACAGCACACGGCGGCACAGTCAAACGACACACCGCAACACAGACGCCATACCGCGGCACAGTCACAGCACAATGTGGCACAGTCAGACGGCACACCGCGGTACAGTCAGGCGCCATACCGCGGCACAGTCACAGCACAATGTGGCACAGCCAGGCGCCATACCGCGGCACAGTCAGACGGCACAGTCAAACGGCAGTCAAACGACACACCGCGGCACAGTCAGACATACCGCGGCACAGTTGTACGGCAGTCAAACGACACACCGCGGCACAGTCAAACGACACACCGCAGCAGCAGACGCCATACCGCGACACAGTCAGATGCCACACAGCGGCACAGTCAGACGCCATACCGCGGCACAGTCAGACGGCACACCGCGGCACAGTTCAGGCGGCCCAGCTCGACTAAAAGCTGCACAGAGACTTCCACATGAGTAGCTGTTTCTTTGTTCATTGCTTGGCCGTTCATCGATAAATATTTTTGGTGAATGTTGGTTCCATGGTTACCCGGCTGATTTACTGGTTGTTCGGTTGGTTCGTAATCTGATTGATTGGTTGGTTCGGTGGCCCGTCAGTTTGCTGGTAGGGTTGATAGCTGATTGTCTGGTATGTTGGTTGCTTGGTAATTAGTAGATAGAGATAGAGATAGAGATAGAGATAGAGATAGAGATAGAGATAGAGATAGAGATAGAGATAGAGATAGAGATAGAGATAGAGATAGAGATAGAGATAGAGATAGAGATAGAGATAGAGATAGAGATAGAGATAGAGATAGAGATAGAGAAGAGATAGAGAGAGAGAGATAGAGATAGAGAGAGAGAGATAGAGATAGAGATAGAGAGAGAGATAGAGAGAGAGAGAGAGAGAGAGAGAGAGAGAGAGAGAGAGAGAGAGAGAGGAGAGGTGATTCGCCAGGATACGATGTATCAACAAAGCAGATGTGTCGAGAGAAGGTGAGCAGCATGAATTTCATTTCGGATGGGCTAAGGCAAATATTGTTGGTCGATGACTGGCAGACGAGAGCGCTGCAGCGACAGCGGAGTTTCCCCAGGCCAAGTTGGTCGGTCAGTAGTCGGTGTGCACAGTGTGCACACAAGACACATCGGTGCAGACCTTCCAGTGAAAACACTAGTCGAACCGACGGTGACGGTACAGTCACGAGCACTGCTGACAAGAGTCCATGTCCAGCCTGCCGCAGCGTAGCCATCAGGTCAGCCATCGCATCATGATGCTACAATATCAAGGAGCCATGCTTTGTCATGTTTCCAGCCAATGCGCAACAAGTGCTCGGGTTCGACAACAATCAACATTTCGTCAACATTTTTCAGCCGCAGCCATCACTGGTGGCACTGGTTTGCCCATTCGTCTTTCCGCTCAGCCCTCGGAGAAGTGATGCGGTGTCGAGATGGAAAATCAATCAAGGGTGCTGGAGCCTTCGCGCGGCTTGTGGAAACACCAGATGGAGTTACGCTCCGTCTGCGCCGTCCACAAGCCGGCCAGACGAGTTCACGAGGGGGACACAGAGGGCCAAATGTGTCGCGGGTCACTTAGTTGTCTGACGTCATCAGTGAATAGATTCAAGGACGCCGGGTCAGATCCGGCCAACCGCAAGGAGGCGAGGGGCTGGATATGAGGATATGAGGAACTGGATATGAAGGACTGGATGTATGGGTTATATGGAGCATCGATCCGAGAGCAAGGGGGTGGAGGGGTCATGTACTGTCTCACGGAATTAATCAGATCTTAAGAAACCATCTTAGCCAAGATCTCCAACCGCCTCAGTGACTATGTTTTAGAGAAACCGGGCATGTACGGGTCCCACATGTACCGGGAGTGTCCAGGTCCTACAGGTATCGGAAATACCGAGGGTGCCGGGTCCCACAGGTACCGCAGATATCAGGGGTGTCCGGGTCCCACACGTATCGGAGATATCTGGATGTCCCTTCGTTACCAGGGCACATACACACGCATTTTGCAACCAACAACGTTGCAACGGACTTCGACGAAGAACGAAGTTCAAACACATGCTTCACCTTATTAATTTTTTTGGAGCATCAACTGCATTAGTTATACAGCAAACAAATGCTTCACATCCGTAGCGGAGCACAAACATTTTCTCCCAATATTTTGTCATAGAAAAAACCATTTACTACCAAGACAGACCGGTACTCTGTGTCACAGCTTTCATTGTGCCGTCGATAAAGCACACACACTTGGTATTGAGCAATGCCTCACAATCACTGGGCCGCAAATTGGGAATGTGAACATCAGCCAGATTAGTCTCCATTGTATTCCACCACCTGACCACGGCGGATAGCAGACTCAGACCTCGATTATCAGTCAGCATTTGGCACTTAGACCGCTCCCAGGTACAGTCAAGAGAATCAAGTATGTCACCACAAACGTTGCTAATACGTCAACCGTTGCGCCATTTTACTTTCGGAACAAAGGCGTCAGAGTAAGTGTTCACCATCACTTTGCGTAGCTGACCGCTCCATGCCGTAGCACGCCTAGTCTCCGCTGCTGCTACGGCGGACGGCCAGAGGTGGGCCGCGCCGCCTGCCGGCTCGTCAGGCCATCAGACCACGTCAAGCCGCCTGTCCGTCCGACCCATCGCTGCAGAGCAAACCCAGCCCGGTCAAGTGTGTCGACATACCGGCATACCGACATGGAAACCGTGGACGCCACGGCACCGGACCGGCCAAATTACCGCCTTCGGGAGCGCAGTAAATATGATATTGCGAATTATCGGCTCACGGTGCGGACATAAACCTGGCCGTAATTCAGGGATGCGGCCGCGACCTCTGCAGAACGGCTAAGGTCATCGCATGAGCGTCGCCTCGGCCCCTCACATCCCACCTTTGTGCTGCAGCCTGGCGGCCACCCTGTGCCCGGCAGACAGTCTATGTCGGCATCAGTTCTGACGGCACCGGCATCAGCCCTGACGGCACTGGCATCAGCCCTGACGGCACTGCCCGACTAGACGCCTGATGTCCAGATGACGACGGAATCACCTCAAACTGTGCGTCGCTGCACAGTAGGCTGACTGACACGTCAGCTGACAAGCCCGTCAGAAGATAGCCAGACACCGATGACGACAACCGCACGGGACCACCCACCTCCCGATGGCGTACCACGCAAATACTCGACTGCTAGCTGCCAATGCGCGTCTGCTACCCAGTCAACTGCTGACTGAGCAGCAGTTGGCTGATTCCGACCACCAGCACCAGTCCGGTGGCAGCCGCCGACGACCTGTAATGGCTCCCCAGTGGACACCTGTCCACCCCTTCCTCCGAAGGCCCGCGCCACAGGGGCAGCCGCGACGTGCGCTAAAATCGATGTGCCTCGCCGCCGTCGACGATGAGTGGCGCATTTCACAGGCAGGCCGACGGCGTCGGCATATCAATCGGCCGAGCGCCTCGGTTTACATTGCAATGGCGCAGCAGCGGACCGGTGCACCGGTGTTCCTCCGCGCTGCTCCACCACCGCGGCGGAGGAGCAAGTGCGGCTGTCAGTGGCTGTGGGCAGCAGCACGGCCACCGGCAGCAGCACGGCCACCGGCAGCAGCACGGCCACCGGCAGCAGCACGGCCACCGGCAGCAGCACGGCCACCGGCAGCAGCACGGCCACCGGCAGCAGCACGGCCACAGGCAGCAGCACGGCCACCGGCAGCAGCACGGCCACCGGCAGCAGCACGGTGACAGCAGCAGCACGGTCACAGCCGCAGCACGGCCACCGGCAGCAGCACGGCCACCGGCAGCAGCACGGCCACCGGCAGCAGCACGGCCACCGGCAGCAGCACGGTCACAGCCGCAGCACGGCCACCGGCAGCAGCACGGCCACTGGCAGCAGCACGGCCACCGGCAGCAGCACGGCCACCGGCAGCAGCACGGTCACAGCCGCAGCACGGCCACCGGCAGCAGCACGGCCACCGGCAGCAGCACGGTCACAGCCGCAGCACGGTCACTGGCAGCAGCACGGTCACAGCCGCAGCACGGTCACTGGCAGCAGCACGGTCACAGCCACAGCACGGCCACGGCCACAGCCACAGCCACAGCCACAGCACGGCGGCGGCCAGTCAACAATGTCACATGCTAACAATGCTAACTATGATGAACAGCAAACCATGTGAATACAACACACGGTGGCACCACGTAAACTAAATTAAAATTTTTAGATTTGGTATCTACATTTTGAGAGCCACCGTGAAGCATCTTAATACACCACAAAATACAGCCTTTGAAATGTATTTTCTTATCAAATATTGTTATTGTTAGATACGACGCTGTGGTGAACTGGCGACAAGAAAAACGAGCAATAAAGCATTTAATTTATTGGAAAGCAAAATCCTGAAGTAGTCCCGATTTCCGCGCTGCAACCAGATAGCAGTGACCAGACCCACCGGGTGCCATACGAGCGCCACACTGAACGCAACAGGTGGCAGTGGCCCCACTGGATGTCATACGAGCGCCACACTGGACGCAGCAGGTGGCAGTGGCCCCACTGGATGTCATACGAGTGCCACACTGGACGCAGCAGGTGGCAGTGGCCCCACTGGATGTCATACGAGTGCCACACTGGACGCAGCAGGTGGCAGTGGCCCCACTGGATGTCATACGAGCGCCACACTGGACGCAGCAGGTGGCAGTGGCCCCACTGGATGTCATACGAGTGTCACACTGGACGCAGCAGGTGGCAGTGGCCCCACTGGATGTCATACGAGCGCCACACTGGACGCAGCAGGAGGCAGTGGCCCCACTGGATGTCATACAAGCGTCACACTGGACGCAGCAGGTGGCAGTGGCCCCACTGGATGTCATACGAGCGCCACACTGGACGCAACAGGTGGCAGTGGCCCCACTGGAACCTCCAGTCCCTATTGACATGGGCGTAGTTAGCGGGTGGTGGGTGGGGGAGGGGGGACAAGTCACTCACTTTTCAGCGGCGTCCCCTCTGACTGAAGGAGGCGTCCCAACAGGATATTCGAGTGCTTCCCCATTGAAATGTCCAGCCCAAGGCGCCCCTCTAAATACAAAAAGTGTCCACCCAAGGCAACTCGAGCGCATCCTCCTTTAACATCTCAGTCAGCGACACCCACCCAGGGAAATGGCGCCACCTGAAAATCGTCCCGCTCCCGCTTTTCTTGTCGTTTCTACGTCGCTGCCCACTGGAGGCCATCCGTAGTAATGGCCTCACTGGCCGTAGCAGGCAGCGTGGCCCCACTGGCGGTAGCAGGCAGCGTGGCCACAGGGGCGGCACAGTGTTGCCGTCATGGTACGATCGTACCAGATTTGGTACTTTTTCGACTTTTCTGGTACGGAGGTACGCCGGAGGGAAATCTGGTACTTTTTCGCCGAAGTACATTTCTTTCGCCTTTTTATTAATTTTTAGTTCACATTTCTTCGGAAATGGACAGGTCATTTCTTTTCCAAACTCTACTTGTATTCAGAGGGGATGAAGTTAGGCCATACATTTACATCAAAATCTATCGTGCCTACTTTTACTTATCTCGTAGCGCGGTGGCGTTAGCTGATACACATATACGGGGCAACTGAGGGTCACAAGAAGAACGTAACCGGCTCTGCAGGCTGTGGTAAGCTACCCGCGTTTGTTGCCGCCGCAGAAAGGAACCATGGCCACGATAAACAGCAGGATAATGTGGCCCAGGGCGAGCTACTGCTGGCGGGGTTCATCGCTGAACATCATCTGCCATTATGGTAAGCGACCATCTCGTACATTAGTCAAAAAGGTATGCCCAGAATCAGAAGTGGAAAAAACCTTAAGTCGGCCAGAACGAGGACTAGACATAAAGACATAAAGACATAAAAGATCAGTGCAACTATGAGCCACAAGGGCCCTTCTTGGTTGCACTCTGTACACTGGACCAGTTGTCCATCAAATGTGTTGATCAACTCTCCCTGGAATACAGAAAAACAAGCCCCCTATTCTTATAATGATTGTCTATGCTGTTCTTAAACATGTTCAGTGTGTTGCTACTGACAATGGTTTCTGGCAGCTGGTTCCAGTGTTCTACTACCCTGTTGGTGAAGAAGGACTGTCTTAACCTTGTCCTGCTGTGATTAACTTTAATTTTGAATTGATGACCTCTAATTGCATCATTTCTGTTAAATTCAAACAGTTCCCTGATATAACCCTGTTCCTGACCATGAACAAATTTAAAGACCTCGATGAGATCTCCTCTCAGCCTTCTATATCTAAGTGAAAACATATTCAATTTCTTCAATCTTTCCTCATATGCCAGGTTGCCCATACCATTCACCATTTGTGTTGCCCTCTTTTGTACTCTCTCTAAAAGCCAACAATCTTTGTCATAACTAGGGGACCAAGCTTGGACACAATATTCCAGATGTGGCCTGACATATGCACAATCAAGCTTCCTGATGACTTCCTCACTTTTGTATGATACATTCCTATTTATTGCCCCAAGCATTCTTAGTGCCTTCTTCCTGGCTTCTTTGGTCTGTTCTGATGCCCCCAATTTTGTGTTAAAAATAACACCTAAGTCCTTCTCCTGCTGAGTCACAGATAGTACTTGGCCACCCATCAAGTATGGAGCCTTGATATGCTGCCTACCTACATGCATGATTTTGCACTTATCAACTACTAAGACTATTAATGATGTCATAGGAGCAGAGGACAGGGTAACAGTGAGTGCACTCATGCGCAATAACCTATTCTCACTGATCGTGGACAAGACTACCGACAGGATCTACTACTAAATATCTGACCATTGTGGCGCGTGTTTTTGACGACCAAGACGGCAAAACCAGGGACCTGTTCTTGGACCTGGTGATGGTCAAGGATGCGACCGCCCAGGGCCTGCATGACGCCACCTGGCGTGTTGTCAGTTAACGATGTGCCTCTGAAGAACATGATTGGATTTGCGGCCGACAATGCTAACGTCATGATGGGGTGTCACCAGAGTGTGCAGGCACTGTTTAGGAGAGAACTCCCGCACATCTTGATCACCGGCTGCATATGCCACTCCCTGCACCTGTGCGCCCCCGCAGCGTGCATGAAGCTGCCTTCATCTATAGAGGATCTAGCCCGGGATGTGTACAGCTATCTCAATAACAGCCCGAAGAGACTCCTCGAGTACCAGGCTGTCCAAGATATGGCTGACGTCCCAGTCCACAGGCTGCTGCGCCCCTGTAGGACGAGGTGGCTCACCCTCGAGGCGGTGGTGAAGAGGATGTACGAGCATTGGGCAGCCATACTCCTCTTCTTCCAGCACGCGGTGGACGAGGATCACGTCCACTCTGCTCGAATCATCCTGAACGCCCTCCGTGACCCAATATACAAGATGTATATCGCTTTCCTTAACTACGGTCTCCCACTGATCACTAGGGCGAACGAGGTGTTCCAGTCCGAGTCATCCAAGGTCCAGTATGCACGAGCTATGTTCCTGAAGCTCTTCCTCTCCGTGGCCAGCAACTTCCTGCGTGCTGAGCCAGGTGTGTGGCTGAGCCAGGTGAGATGGTCAGTCCTGATCATTCCAGGAACGTCCTCCCTCTGGAGCAGAAGCACTGTGGCGCCAACGTCGAGGCCATCATCCTCTCAGAGTCTGTTCCCCAGGAGGTGGCCAAAGCCTTCTGACTCAAATGGTCTACACCGGTCAAATGGTAATGGTACAAATAGTATACAGCTCCGCAAGCAGATCCGGCGACGATTCGACTTCAGCGACAATACCAGGGTGCTTCTGGAGCTGCTGAACCCGACCTCGCAAGCGCCCTCCATCGTGTCGCTGGCTCTGAGATTTCCCAATCTCATCGAAGAGACCGAGTACGAGGCCCTGAATTAAGAATGGCGAGGACTCCAGCAGGCAGCGAAGGAGCAGCTCCCGAATAAGGAGAAGCCGGCGTGCGAGTACTGGGCGGAGTTAATTAGTTAATTATTTGGGTTTTAGGGCGCCTCGACTACTGAGGTCATTTTGCGCCCATGTACTGGGCGAAGGTGGAAAGGCTGAGGGATGGCAGTGGCGAGCCAGCATTTCCAAAAGTAGTCCAGCTGATGCAGGATCTCCTGTCCCTGTCGCACTCCAGCGCGGCAGCCGTGAGAGTATCCTCCAGTCTGAACCTCATAAAGACACAACAGTGGAACCGCCTCCAGGTGGGAACAGTGCCTTCTCTGATCCTCACCAAGCAGCAATTCACGCCCTCCTGCCACAAGTGGACGCCCACGGCTTCCATGGAGTCAAACATGAATCACCAATAACAAATGAAAATGACTGACCAACAACAACGAACATTCCACTGCAAGTTCGTTGCAGTCTTTACTCCTCCGTCCCGTCCTCATGTCCTGCTCCCCCGGTAAATACGGTGAGTATGCAGAATCTGCTGGTGGTAAAGAATACTTATTAAGCACTGACTGACTTTTCTTATTTCTATGTGATACCGAGAATAGCTGTTTTGCGCATTGCATGCGTATTGTCCTTTTTCGTCACAATTGAAAACTGCTTTCACTAGGCGGCATCAGGAGTCTAAGATTGAACCTGTCCTGATTTCTGACAATTCATACCAACGTATCTAGCGAGCACTTAAAACACGAAGACAATGATATAAATTACTTGCTAAGCCACACAATTACCGAAATTATGCCTACTTCTTATGGTACGAAATTAGGTACATTTTGGCTTATGATCTGGTACAAAACATAGCCAATCTGGTACGATTTGGGTGCGATCCTGGTACGCTGTAAAATTTGGCCGCGGCAACACTGGGGCGGCAGCAGCCGGTGGAGGCTGATCCCCAGACTGGAGGCAGTGTGGCCGTGTGCTCCGCACCGAGCATGTTGGCAGCACCAGCAGCACCAAGTGTGACCGTGGCTGCTGACGTCACACGGCGGCCTGCGACCATGGCCAGCCGTGTCTGACCGCCCAACACCGCCGTCTGCCGTCCACCATCCAATACCCGCCGTCCACTATCAAATATCCACTGCACACCGCCTCAATATCCACTGCACACCGCCCCAATATCCGCCACCCACCGTCCAATATCCACTGCGCATAGTCGGCAGGCAGTGTGTCGCAGCCCAGCCTCAGAGGGTGCCCCACTGGTCCGGTGGTTGTGGCATTCGGCGGGGCACAGTGCGCCTCAGTCGCGTCACTTTTCGCCGCGGCCACATCCTCTAAACCTCTTCCCGAAGTCCCACTCCTGCCGTGGCAGCATTAGCATGAGCATCACTTTAGCATTACCGCCGACCGAGCCGTTAATCCAGCTGTGCCGGTGAAAGTTGACGCCACTGCAGGAGAGATGGCAGCGAGTGTGGGGGGGGGGAGTGTCGTTACTTTACCCGAGGAGGCTCGCCAGCGGCATAATACGTGTCAGACGTCAGCTGGCCAACTAACTGTCCACAGTGAGACAAGGAGGCCGCTGACGGACCAATGCCCCCAGCTCGCACCCTGCCACAGAGCACCGCTGGCCGTTAGTGACCTGGGACGGGCAGTCGATGACCAATGACCAATGACCAATGGTCGGGGTCTGTGACCACGGGCTGACGTACGCCAGACGTTCTGCGGCGGCGGCCATCATGACGCTGCTATCGCCGCCGGAACGTTGAATCAGATGCTCTCGTGGCTCGCTGACCGCAACCGCAGCTGTATCAGTGGGGGCTGTCCACCGCAGCTGTAGCAGTGTAGGCTGTTCACCGCAGCTGCAGCAGTGTAGGCTGTCCACCGCAGCTGCAGCAGTGTTAGCTGTCCACCGCAGCTCTGAACAGTCTGATCTCGAAACTTTCTCTGCGAAGAAGGCCGCGGACAATTGCAGAAGGCATTGGAATTTAGAACCTACTCTTGGCCGTACAAAATCTGACAGTAAGCCGCTCAGAAACTGAGTGGATCACCACAAACCCTACGTGGAAACAAATCCCTCGCTGAGCCGCCGCCCAGCACGTCGGTCCGCCGGTATCACATCTCGCCCAGTCAAATGCATTCAGCCGCTCAGCAAAGCAGGTAGCCAGTCGCCGAGTGCACCGCCTGCGTGCACCGGCTTCTGTCCGGCGTGGAGCTGGTGCCGGCTCCAACCGTGCCGTGCACCCCGTCCACCGTCCCGTCCACCCGGTCCACCAGCCGGCGCTTCAGCCGCCGGCGACACCACACTTTGCCGTTTCCACCCGTAAAAGCTGCAAACCGGTTATGGCATGCGGCATAATGCTCGGCCGTCAGACACCCGGCGGCGGACCGGCGCGGTCGGCTGCAAGATAAGTCCGGCGGCCAACATTAGCTGATGAAAAATGCCGCACCGTCGGCGACGACGACGCGTCCGGCTCTAATGCATCGCGTCACGGCGCGCGCGTGCAGAACGTGCCGCCACGCCAGCGGCACAGTCGGACGGCGTCGACGCCGACACGCTTGACATTTATGAAATTGTAATGATGGCGTGGAGGAGCCGGGCATAGGACCAGCATGCTGAGGCGTCCGATGGCCGCCGCTGACGCCTGAAAACTTCGCGTCCCGTTTGCAAGCCGAGGCACTCTGGGCCAAAATGGCGCCGTAGTCGGTGACGGATGTCGGGCCGTGACCTCTGGCCAGTTGGTGGTGGTGGATTTGTGCTTTAGGGCGCGTCGACTGCGTTGGTCATTTTGCGCCCATCTCTGGCGAGTTGCGAGCGTGCCGTGATCTCTGGTGAGCTGCAACCTCTGGCGAGATGTGAGCGGGCTGTGACCTCTGGCGAGTTGTGAGCGGGCGTGACCTCCATGGAGCGCTAACCTCTGGCGAGATTGAGCGGGCTGTGACCTCTGGCGAGATGTGAGCGGGCCGTGACCTCTGGCGAGTTGTGAGCGGGCCGTGACTGCTCGAGCTGTGAGCGGGCCGTGACCTCTGGCGAGATGTGAGCGGGCTGTGACCTCTGGCGAGTTGTGAGCGGGCCGTGACCTCTGGCGAGTTGTGAGCGGGCTGACCTCTGGCGAGATGTGAGGGCTGTGACCTCTGGCGAGATGTGAGCGGGCCGTGACCTCTGGCGAGTTGTGAGCGGGCCGTGACCTGGCGAGCTGTGAGCGGGCCTGACCTCTGGCGATTGTGAGCGGGCCGTGACTCTCGAGCTGTGAGCGGGCCGTGACCTCTGGCGAGAGTGAGCGGGCTGTGACCTCTGGCGAGTTGTGAGCGGGCCGTGACTGCTCGAGCTGTGAGCGGGCCGTGACCTCAAGTCAGGGTTAAAATAATGGTTTTTCGTTAGGTGTGAATGTCGAAACGAGCACAGTACGATGTATAAATTTGCCATGGAATTAAAATGCTTTTGATGTCTTCAGACTCAAATTTGAGCCAATGGTGTAGGTACTTATGATGGTATCTTTATCATTTGTTTTGAGATTCATAATTTAATAAGAGCTATTGTCGGGATAGGTAGAATAATAACTATGCTATAAACTGGTATTGCATGACATATCACATTATAGGTACCTGAAATTGCATTGCGAAATCACATTATAGGTTCCGTTACCTGAAATTGCATTGCGAAATCTTCGCTTATCACTATTCCTGATCGAGAGCATGCACATGCTACTTATAAATGAGACACTGTCAGAAAGGAGACACGAAGATCTCATAAGCATGTATCAAGGAGCAGGATGTCGATACTTCTTGGAGAAGGATGTTGATTGAGTGTTCAGAAAGTGGTATATTCCACCCTATTTCACGAATAATTTATCACTGCCTCAGGTAAGATGTGACCTCTGGCGAGCTCTGAGCGGGCCGTGACCTCTGGCGAGCTCTGAGCGGGCCGTGACCTCCGACAGCTGTGAGCGTGCCGTGACCACTTGCAAGCTTTGACCTCTGGCGAGCTGTGACCTCTGGCGAGCTGTGACCTCTGGCGAGCTGTGACCTCTGGCGAGCTGTGTCGGCCACCCAGCACACGGCGCGCACAACGCTCCGGCGAGGGAGTGACGGCCGCCGCCACACCTGAGTTGGTCCTGTCTCGAGGCTCAGACCAGACCCACGGTGCCAAAACCACCACTTGTCGCCTGTCACTCAATTCTACGGAGAAGCAAAGGTTCAACATCAAGTAGTTAGTTGTTTGGGTTTAAAGGGCGCATGGACTGCAATGGTCCTATAGCGCCCATTCAACATCAAGTAGAACGAGACGAGATGTTTTCAGGGCAGAGCCCGAGGCCAGGTGTAAGTCCAGGGCAGTAGCCATCTCGGCGCTGTTCTGCCCCGCCCTGTGGAGCGGACGGCCTCACTGCAGCCGCCCTGTGGAGCGGACGGCCTCACTGCAGCCGCCCTGTGGAGCGGACGGTCCGACTGCCGCCGCCCTGTGGAGCGGACGGTCCGACTGCTGTCGTCCTGTGGAGCAGGACGGTCCGACTGCTGTCGTCCTGTGGAGCGGACGGCCTCACTGCCGCCGCCCTGTGGAGCGGACGGTCCGACTGCCGCCGCCCTGTGGAGCAGACGGTCCGACTGCTGTCGTCCTGTGGAGCGGACGGTCCGACTGCCGCCGCCCTGTGGAGCGGACGGTCCGACTGCTGTCGTCCTGTGGAGCGGACGGTCCGACTGCCGCCGCCCTGTGGAGCGGACGGTCCGACTGCCGCCGCCCTGTGGAGCGGACGGTCCGACTGCCGCCGCCCTGTGGAGCGGACGGTCCGACTGCTGTCGTCCTGTGGAGCGGACGGTCCGACTGCCGCCGCCCTGTGGAGCGGACGGCCTCACTGCCGCCGCCCTGTGGAGCGGACGGTCCGACTGCCGCCGCCCTGTGGAGCAGACGGTCCGACTGCTGTCGTCCTGTGGAGCGGACGGTCCGACTGCCACCGCCCTGTGGAGCGGACGGTCCGACTGCTGTCGTCCTGTGGACGGACGGCCCCTTGAGCGGACGGTCCGACTCCGCCGCCCTGTGGAGCGGACGGTCCGACTGCCGCCGCCCTGTGGAGCGGACGGTCCGACTGCTGTCGTCCTGTGGAGCGGACGGTCCGACTGCTGTCGTCCTGTGGAGCGGACGGTCCGACTGCCGCCGCCCTGTAGAGCGCACGGCCTCACGTGACCGACCCGCCGGCCGCCAGGTATCGACAAAGCGGTCCGGTTCTGTGCCGGTCCCGACCGTGTCGCACACCTGCCGCTGCCCTCCCCTCCCCTCCCATCACACACTTCGTGTCCCACCGCTGACCCGGCCCGGATGGCCCGATACGCGTGGGCACAGGTCACCGTGACAGAAGCATCGGCCTTGGTGCGGCAGACAAAGCCTGGGTATCGGCCTTCGTACGGCAGGCAAAGCCTGACTATCGGCCTTCGTATGGCAGACAGAGCCTGACTATCGGCCTTCGTGCGGCAGACAGAGCCTGACTATCGGCCTTCGTATGGCAGACAGAGCCTGACTATCGGCCTTCGTGCGGCAGACAGAGCCTGACTATCGGCCTTCGTGCGGCAGACAGAGCCTGACTATCGGCCGTCGTGCGGCAGACAGAGCCTGACTATCGGCCTTCGTGCGGCAGACAAGGCCTGGCTGGCACCGCAGGCTGTCAGACACCAGTCAGCGGCGGCAACACCGCTGGCAGCCGCAGCCGAGCACGGAGAACGCGAGCACGGCCTCTGTCGGATACGCTGGCGGGATATTCACACACCGACAATATACCATTCTGGATGCTGGCTGGGTCATTCCATCCAAAGCTCCGCCCTTTTCAATTCAATTGGTGGCCAGTCGCAAGGTGTTTATCGCGGTGTGGCGGGCGGTGTGGCGGGCGCAGCCGCGCGCTCATCCAGCAGTCACAGTCGGGAGGGAGGGTGAAATGGTCCTGGACACGGCAAAACAGCCAACACGCTCCTCGAACTTCGGAAAACTAGAAACGTTTAGGTGGTTCACATTAGCGGCAGCATTTCAAGTCAACGCTTTCCGCACAAAAATGCTCCTGCAATGGAGAAAATCGACGTGTCGTGCCAACATTGGCGAGAACACGGCGACTTTGGGGGTGGCCAGGCGGGGGACGGCAGCGGAGAGTGCCGTGGCCGTGTGCCGTGGACAGGGACGGCAGCGGAGAGTGCCGTGGCCGTGTGCCGTGGCCAGGGACGGCAGCGGAGAGTGCCGTGGCCGTGTGCCGTGGACAGGGTGCGTGTGCCGTGGACAGGGGGAGCGGAGAGTGCCGTGGCCGTGTGCCGGGACGGAGCGGCAGCGGAGTACCGTGGACAGGGACGGCAGCGGAGAGTGCCGTGGCCGTGTGCCGTGGACAGGGGCGGCAGCGGAGAGTACCGTGGACAGGGACGGCAGCGGAGAGTGCCGTGGCCGTGTGCCGTGGACAGGGGCGGCAGCGGAGAGTGCCGTGGACAGGGACGGCAGCGGAGAGTGCCGTGGCCGTGTGCCGTGGACAGGGACGGCAGCGGAGAGTGCCGTGGCCGTGTGCCGTGGACAGGGACGGCAGCGGAGAGTGCCGTGGCCGTGTGCCGTGGACAGGGACGGCAGCGGAGAGTGCCGTGGCCGTGTGCCGTGGACAGGGACGGCAGCGGAGAGTCGGGGGGGTGCCGTGGAAAGGGAGGGGAGGGGGAGTGCCGTGGCCGTGTGCCGTGGACAGGGACGGCAGCGGAGAGTGCCGTGGCCGTGTGCCGTGGACAGGGGCAGCGGAGAGTGCCGTGGACAGGGACGGCAGCGGAGAGTGCCGTGGCCGTGTGCCGGGAAGGAGGAGGGAGAGTGCGTGGCGTGGCCGTGGACAGGGACGGCAGCGGAGAGTGCCGTGGCCGTGTGCCGTGGACAGGGACGGCAGCGAGAGTGTGAGACGGCAGCGGAGAGCCGTGGCCGTGTGCCGTGGACAGGGACGGCAGCGGAGAGTGCCGTGGCCGTGTGCCGTGGACAGGGACGGCAGCGGAGGATCGCGGCTGGCGCAACCGACCGCACTGTGCGGCGAACCAGTCGCAAGAAGTCAAACGGGACTCACACACCTGATACACACAGTAGAAACAATGATACCAATCATCACCGGAAGCAAAAAGAAGGGAAGAAAGAATTTGAAGTCCCGGAACTGAGTCAGGTATCTAAACCCGATGAGTCATAAGGCGCTGGGCAGTGATTCATAGTTGAAAGCCAATCTGTATTGATCGCACGCTGCCAACCCCTTGGCCGAACTGGCAAAAGACCAGTTCAGTCAAGCTCTCTCTATCTCTATCTCTATCTCTCTCTATCTATCTATCTCTATCTCTCTCTCTCTATCTATCTATCTATCTATCTCTATCTCTATCTCTCTCTATCTCTCTATCTATCTATCTCTATCTCTCTCTCTCTCTCTATCTATCTATCTCTATCTCTCTCTCTATCTATCTATCTCTCTCTCTATCTCTCTATCTCTCTCTATATCTATCTATCTATCTATCTATCTATCTATCTCTCTCTCTCTCTCTATCTCTCCCTCTCTCTCTCTCTCTCTCTCTCTCTCTCTCTCTCTCTCTCTCTCTCTCTCTCTCTCTCCAAGTAGTGCAGTGGTCACCCGACTGGCGCACCGAACCCCCCCCATCGTGTCTCGCTCAGTCTCCGCCTCCGTCTCAGTCTCCCAACAGTCACTAGGTGCGGTGTGGGGCTTGTTCACGACCGTCAGCTCAAGTGTGGGGCTTGGGCACGGTCACTGGGCCCAGTGTAGGGCTCGAGCACCACCATGCAGTTGGCTATGGGGCTCGGGCATGGCCGCCGGGTCGGGTGTGGGGCTCGGGCACGGCCGCCGGGTCGGGTGTGGGGTTCGGGCACGGCCGCCGGGTCGGGTGTGGGGCTCGGGCATGGCCGCCGGGTCGGGTGTGGGGCTCGGGCACGGCCGCCGGGTCGGGTGTCATACTCGAGCACGACCGCAGAGTGCGGTGTTGGCTGGGCGACATACGAGCCGGCGGCAGCGCCGACACGACCGCCAGGTCAGGTCACACGCAGCTCGCAGTCGTACCGGCCACAGGACAGGCTATTAAGCATTGGGCACACCTGCAATCGCTGATCCACCTCGGGAGCGAGAGCGGGAGCTGGAGCGAGAGCGAGAGAGGGGCAGAGGAGAGGGGTAGAGGAGAGAGAGAGCATATTCGGACATCGATTCGCTCACCTTCCGCCAATCTGACAGAGTTGACCACCAGATCACCCTCATGGGAGATGGAACCGCTGCAATACGCCAGCTTTCAGCCGGCTCCATGCCGCCAGATGCCGTGCACGCTGTCCACATCACGGCCATCGGTTCCCAGACGCACGCACGCACGCACGCACGCACGCACGCACGCACGCACGCACGCACGCACGCACGCACGCACGCACGCACGCACGCACGCACGCAGACACACACAAAACATCCAAGGGCTTTGCTTTGCAACGGCAGTGCAAGAGAACAAGCAATAAATGGCGCGACAGTCGGCGAAGAGAAGCAGAGCTGGCTCGGACTGCCGCGGGCGCGACGGCGGGAATGTGGGTGGGCGGCGCGCAGAGGCAGCCAAGAGCCCGGCCATCGACACCGCCAGACCACCCATTGATTCAGCCGTTAGCGTGCCATGGAGTGCGGCATCGGCGTGCCATGGCCGTCACGGCCGCCGTCCATGTGTCCCACGGCCGCCACGGCTGGTGTCCATGTGTACCGCCGCAGGTACGGGTCGCATGGCTGGAGGGGTGTTCGGGGTGCCCTATGTGAACATAAAACCCCACGGGAAAGCAACACTGGAAATTTTCAAGGCATGTTGTAATCAATGGAAAAGTACCCTGAAAATATATGCATTTTCAACCAATGCCTGTCCTTCGTGTGGTGTTCTCAGTATCCAAGTGTTGGCATTGCCTTCAGCTGGGGCGGATTCAGGAACTCGCACCGGAGGAGGGTGAGGAGGAGGAACAGCTCCTCGGAAGGGCGCTTTCGGCGGACAAAAAGTCGTTGAGCGGTGGTAGGGGTGCACTCGAGCATACTAAAGCCTTTCGTCGCCTTTTCATCTGAAAGGGGCGTTTGTGGTTGCAAAAAAATAATCTAGCGGAGGCGAGGGTGCAACTCCAGCCTTCCTCAAGCGCACTTCCGACATTTCCCGGCCGTAGGGGGGGCACATCTCCATTGGGAGTGCCACATACCCCAATGTCCCCTCCCTGTGTCCGCCCCTGCCTTCAGCCGCACTCGAGATGCGCACCAATCGGCCGTGCCGACCAGGCCACACAGCCGCCCGCTCCTCCTGTCCACATAGATCACCAATCATCACTCAATCACCAATCAGTGCACCAGTGGTGTCCGCCGGGCCACCAGTGAGCTCCTCGGCCACTCCAGGCTTGCCTATCCGATAATGCGGTCCGGCCAGCGTCCGGTCCGTACATCCGGCCTCACACTCTCCCGTTGGTTAGTCACCAGCCCATGGGTGTAATCTGTGGGAGGGGGACATGTGCCCTCATCATTTTCGCCAATCTTAACCACTACCTCTATGGTGTTGATTTAAAAATTGGCTGAAGAATTGGTTTGAACCAACTTCCCCCCCCCCTCACCCCACCCATTTTTGGCCGCTCATACGTCCATGTTCCAGAAATATGTTGGTCAGTCTCCCAACCATTAGTCAGCCAGTCTCCCAAGTATCCGTCAATATCCCAACAGTCGGTCAGCCAGTCAGTCAGTCATTCCTAACGTCTGTCAGCAAGTGAGGCAGCCTCCCAACCATCAGTCAGCAAGTGAGGCAGCCTCCCAACCATCAGTCAGCAAGTGAGGCATCCTCCCAACCATCAGTCAGTCAGTCAGTCAGTCAGAGCACTTGTTAGCGTGGACTGACAGTGGCTGTCCCAGAGCAATGGGCAGTCGCCTTGATAAATAAGGCTGCTCTTATCAGCTCTGCAACCGGCCCGTCCCCCGCCAAGTCGGACCGCGCAAATTCCACTGGACGCAGACGAAAACCGCGCCACCCGGAGGAGAGATGACACTTCATCCACAGCTGAGCCCGCTAGTACGAGAATGCAGTCAACGTCAAGTTTTTCGAAGGCAGTTGAATGACGCCGACCGCCCCATGACCCAGCCCAGTTACAAACAATCACCAACAGTGGCGTGAAGCCGTTGTGCGCACTCTGTATGTCGGCCGCCGCTGGGAGCGGCTGGCCCGACCGGCTCCAGTTTGCACCTCTATTCGTCGGCTGGGCCAGCAGGCCGCAGGCGGCGGTGGGGAGGGGTACCCCCGCCCGGCAGGCGTCTGCAAGCCGGCATGGCCGGCGCAGCCGGTGCTGCGGGCGGGAAAACGGCGCGACGCCGTCACCAGGCCGCCCTGCATGGAGGGGTGGGCTGGGGCGTCGTTACACAGCCGCCGTACATGCAGGGGAGGGTGGGCTGGGGGCTGGACGGGCGTCGTTACGCAGTCGCCGTACATGTAGGGGAGGGTGGGTTGGGGGTCGGATGGGCGTCGTTACGCAGTCGCCGTTCATGCAGGGGAGGGTGGGCTGGGGTTGGATGGGTACATAGACATAAAGACATAAAAGATCAGTGCAACTATGAGCCACAAGGCCCTTCTTGGTTGCACTCTGGACACTGAACCAGTTGCCCACCAAATCCGGGTACAGTTACACAGCCGCCCTGTATGAAGGGTGGACTGGGGTCTTGATGGGTGTCGCTACACAGCCGCCCTGCATGCAGGGGGGGACTGGGGGTTTGATGGGTGCCGGACGAATAAGACGACGCCGGATTTCCAGGCAGGGCATGGCCTATCGCCGCACAGGATGTCGGTCGGCCAGCCGCAGCCCGGCCGTTTCCGCCGGCGGCAGCGAGCATGCCACAGGAGCCGGTAAACAGCCAGCCGACCCAACCGCCAGCGGACACAAACCCAACCGCCAGCGGGCGCCCCGACCCAACCCAACCGCCAGCGGACGCCCCGACCCAACTGTCAGTGGACACCGCGACCCAACCGCCAGTGGACACCCCGACCCAACCGTCAGTGGACACCGCGACCCAACCGCCAGCGGACGCCCCGACCCAACTGTCCAGTGGACACCCCGACCCAACTGTCAGTGGACAACCCGACCCAACCGCCAGTGGACACCCCGACCCAACCGCCAGTGGACACCCCGACCCAACCGCCAGCAGACACCCCGACGCCCGAGCTGGTGTGACACGTGCCACGTCACGACCACGCGTTCCGCTTATCTCAGACGACGCCATAGGGACTGGCCCAGCAATGTCCGCCGACAGGAGCGGCCGGCGTCGCTGTTGCTGTTACCGCCAACAGAGGTTGCCGCCGACAGAGTTGCTGTTACCGCCGACAGAGCCGTCACTGTGATGCGTGCGAGCCGCAGCGACTGACCGCCACTAGTGGAGCGGTGAGCAGGGATCACAGACGCCACGGCCGGCCGACGGTGCGCCACACGCCGCGCTCCGTCCACACGACACATCAGCCGTCCACACGACACGTCAGCCGTCCACACTTACCGCAGCTGGCGTGGCGTGTCGGTCGGGCCAGCTGGTGACGACGACGGCAGCACGACGCGGCGTGTCGGTACCGCAGCTCTGTGTCAGAGGCCGTCGGCGGGGCGCACACTGCAGCCGTCCGATCTGCGCGCTATCGTGCCCTCACGGCCGCCGGCCTACCTGGCCGCACGGCGCTGGCGGCTCTCAAACCGCGCCGGTGCCTCTCAAACCGCCGGCGCCAAGGCCACCGGCCCTCCCCGCCATGCGCCCGCTCCGGTTGGCGCGAAAGCGCGCCATGAAAACCAGGGACGCTCCGGACTCGACTCGGAGGGCGGAGGAAGAATGGGCGACACCGGGGGACGAAGGTTTTCACTTGGAGCGGGGCGCACGACAAAGGAGGGCCTCCATGCGGACGGATATTGGACCAATTCCAGTGCAGCGTGGCGGGGAACCGGGCCAGGCGACACAGCTACCATCCGCCCCTGCACCCTGGCAACAGCTGCCGACGCCATTGCCGCCAGGTCCGCATACCACAGCCGGACAGAGCGTGAGATCACAGCGGCACAACGCAGCTATCACAACCGAGCCGACGGTATTCTAGATTATCACGTGAAGTACCCGGAGAACCTCCGAGGTCACCAGAGGCGTATCCAGGAATTTAGGTATGCAGGGGCACATTTCCGCCGATTGAGCGGGGGTGCACCAGAGCGTTCCCGAAAGGCCGCATTTCCAGACAGGAGGGGCGCCACCTTTCCATGGGGAATGGCACATTCCCCAGCGCCCCCTCTGCATCCGCCCCTGTCGGTTTGGGCCCGCCCGGCGACCGGGTGGTCGGCGCAGGGCACGACCGGTCCACTGCGGCGGCGGCGGCCCGTCCCGCGGCCGCCGATGGTGACGTCACCGCCGCGCCATTCACCGCCCGGCCGGCCGACAGCCGGCTCACCCCCGACCCGGCGTCCCGGCGGGCCGCACCACCGCCGCTGACGTCACCGGCAGCCAATCAGCGGCGGCCGCGGCGCGTGACGTCAGCGGGCGGCCGGGCGGCCGGGCGGCATGGGCGGGGGCCGCCGGCGGGCCGAGCACCGCCGTGAGTCACGGACAGGCGCGGCCAACTGCAAGAAGGCATGGCATGCGGTGACTGGCGCGCTGAGCCATGACATCAGCCAGAGCCCGTATCGCCTCACCCGCCTCCCCTCCGCCTCCCCTCGCCCGACCCGCCTCCCCTCCGCCACGCGCCGGAAAATGGAGCGACTGTTTGGCGAGCCTCGTTCCAAGGCAGGAAAATAATAATCGACGCTGCAGAGGCTTCCTCGGTCGGCTTCCCTAGAAGTGGGCAAGATTAGACGCGGACTAATCGGAAGCCCGGCCAGGCCTAGCGATGCACAGCACCAATTTTGACGAGCTGACGTGGCATTGACACCTCGGAAGTGTGCCAGCACACAGGAGAAATCATGCGTCACCTGCAACGTCTAGCTCAATATCACCATGGCGAAATCAGGAAGGGACTCGGGGCCCGTTCGAACGTCGTAAATCGATGTTGGCACTCGGCTGCCCGTCTAACTGGTTCTCGGAACGTCTACCAGATTCAGAGATGTAGACGGCGTCCGGTGTGCCACCTGAGCTGGGAAACGGCGCTGCGGGCTGCAGCCAGTCACGGCGGGACCAGGCTGGACTGGGCAGCGGGACCAGGCTGGACTGGGCAGCGGGACCAGGCTGGACTGGGCAGCGGGACCAGGCTGGACTGGGCAGCGGGACCAGGCTGGACTGGGCAGCGGGACCAGGCTGGACTGGGCAGCGGCACCAGGCTGGACTCGGCACCGGCACCAGGCTGGACTTCAGCGGCAGTACCGGCGCAATAACCGCCGGCCGGACAGCATGTCTGCACAGCCGACGGCACGTGCTGTCTGGTCAGCAAACTGCTCGCCAGACAGCACGTACCGCTGTCTGACACTGACACTGCGATCAGTGGCGTAGACAAGGGGGGACGAAGGGGGCAGCCCCTGGAGTGTCGGAGGGGGCCCTCCAGGCGACCGACTTGAGGTGTCCGCAAGTGTCCTCAAGGCGTCGGTGCAGGGAGCCCGCAAGGGCCTCCTGGACTGACGTGAAGGAACGCCGGCCCGACGAGGCCCGGGCTGACGGAAAGGTTTCCGGGGCGATGAAGTTGGAGGACGTGAAGGACCCTGGCTCAGAGTCAACGGAGAGTGCCCTCGGGAAGATGTTGAGAACCCCGGGCTGACGGAGAGGACACCCGAGCCAATCCAAGCCAAAGAAAGGGCCCCTGACATGATAGACATGGCACAAGCGTTTGTGAAGGAGTCTCCGGCTTGACGGAAAATGTCCTGGGTCGTCAAAGAGGGCCTTGAGACGGTGGAGAAGGTCCTAGTTGCCGGAGAGCACCTCGGGCCGTCAGAAAGGGCCCCTTGGCCGACGGATGGGGTCCAAGCCGTACAAGGGCTCCTGGCCTGATGGAGCGGGCCCAAGCTGTTGAAAGAGGGTCTCCGGCCTGACAGAGACCCTGGATCGCTAGGGGGGGGGGGGGTGCGCCGAATGAGAGGACCCCTAGCCACGAGAGGACCCTGGGCCGTCGGAGAGGGGCCCAGACTGGTATGAAAGGCCCCTGGGCCAATGTGGGTCGAAACCGCACAGGGGCCCCTTGCGTAATAGAGGCGACACACGCTTTTGAAAGAGGGGATTCCGGCCGGACGGAGTGTCCTGAGCAGACGGAGGGGGGCACGGGCCGGACATGCATGGTCACTGGGTCGGCTTTGGCTCACGCTGATGGAGAGGGCTCAGCTGACAGCGGGCTCATGCCGATAAAGTCCCTAAAGCTACGGAGACGATCCGAGCAGAAGTGGAGGGTTCCCGGTGCTACGTAAAGGGCCTCTGATCCCATGGAGGGTCCCCAGACTGTTGGATGCAGAAAGTAGTAGCGTTTACAAAGGGTGAAGGGACAGTCGTCCCCCTGGCGAGTCAGACAGGGTCCTTCAGGCGACCGCCCTGAAGGGCAGAAATATAACCGAGAACAAATTGAAACGCATCGAACAACGTATGTGGAGAGGGCCCTTGGGACCTGAAGACGTCCACCCTGAGGGTTAGCAAGGGCAGTGAAGACAAGCGAGGTGCCGCCCGAGAGCTGGACTGACCAGTGACCATGCCTACTGGAAAGGGCCGTCTCAGTTGGAATGAGTCTCGAATAGCTAAGACATAAACAGGTCGCCTGAGGGCAGAGAGGGATGGGATGCTCTTGGGGTTCGAAAGGGTTCCTGGGGGGATGACCAGGACCCCTAAGAGCTGAAGAGGACTAATGGGGGCCCATATCAGAGTTGAAATTTCCCAGAGCTGAGAGCTAGATAGGGCTATTGAGGACTAATGGGCCCTGATGGATGAAGACGGTCTCCGAGAGGACTGGACTTGGATTCTCCTGAGATTGAGAGCGGCCCCTAATGTATCAACCCTGAGAAATAAAAAAAAATGTTTGCTGACGGTTGTTCCAGAGCTGTGAGAGATACTGAGAGGCAGCATTAGAGCTAGAATGTTCTTGAAACCACAAGAGCTGTCAATAATTAGGAAGCGCTCCTAGCAGCTTGAGAGGGCCTTTGAAGGATAACAGAGCCCCTTGGGAGCTAAGGAAAGTCCCTAAGGCTAACGATGGTTGTGAGGAATACGGAGGGTCCGCGTCAGAGCAGGAAAGCCTTTCAAGCTAGAAAGACTGTCAAGGACTGGGAAGGGCCCCTGACGATTGAAAATGGTCACTAAGCGTTAGAGAGGACTGGATTCAGATGCCCAAGAGGCTTGGAAGGGGTACCTATGACAAGAACAGGGCCCTCTGAGATCCTAAGGGCAAGCGATGATCGTAATACTCAGAACCGGCTTCAGAGCTAGAATGTCCTTGATAGCCCGAAAGGCTGTCGAGAATTGGGGAGGGCCCTTGACAACTAGAGCGGACTGGACTGTGATGCTCCTGGGTCTTGGGAGGAAAACTGAGGGATGAACAGAGCCACCTAAGAGCAAAGGAGAGTTCCGAGATCTGGCGATGTTTGCTAGAAATTGTGAAGCCTGTTTCGGAGCTGCAGAAACTTTCCAAGTCACTCCTACGATGCCCTGGCCAAACGAAATAAAGTATAACCTAACGTACTTTTAATGTCAACTCCCTTTTATATTTTAAAGGTTGTATTCTTTCTTTACACCAATGTCTAAAACCCAGGAGCATCTAAGAGCCATTCTTCGTTGTATTAAACCATGAAGCTCGACAGGTTTGTCGTTGACTGGGAATGACCCATGCAAGTTTGAGAGGGCTCCTGTCGGATGAATAGGTCCCATGAGAGCCAGAGAGGACTGGACTGGAATATTCCTGAGCTTTGAAATGAGCACCTGGGGGATCCCCCCCCCAAGAGCTAAGAGGATCCTTGAGAACTGGTGATGTGTTCTAGTAATATTCAGGGCCAGCCTCAGAAATAAGATATGTTTTAGAATCACAAGTCCTGCCGAGGACTGGGAAGGTCAGCCACCGCCACCTCAGCGGCGGTGGCCGCCACAACGGTCATAGCCGTCGCAGAGGTGACGACCGCCCAACGGCCACAGCCGTCACAGAGGTGACGACCGCCCAACGGCCACAGCCGTCACAGTGGCCTGACAGCACGGCTGCTCCAGCAGCTACGGTCGCTCCAGCGATGGCGAAAAAGACAGCCCAGCGATAGCTGTGATGACGGCCGCTCGAGCAGTGCCCGTTGCTTCGCCTTGGATCGGGGTGACATTGGTTAAGCAAAAAGAAGGAACAGGTATAATTTGCGGGATGCTGTGTTGGGCATAGCTGGTCAGGCATGCTCCTAGCCCTTCCCCTGTCCCCAAATATTGTACTTATTTCCCCCATTGGTGTTCACGCCTCTTTTTGAGGAAGTCTGAATGTGTTGAAAAGGTGCCACAACGTGGGCCTCATCTTTATCATGCAATACCCTCCCTATTATACTATGTCCGAACGTACCGGAGAACAGAAAGAAACAATTGTGACCACTGAGAAGAGCAATCGTATTTTTACCGACGGTATTAACATCCAATTTAAGAATAATAATAAGAATAATTATATATATTTATACATACATACATACATACATACATACATACATACATACATACATACATAATATATATATATATATATATATATATATATATATATATATATATATATATATATATATATATATATATGGCGATGATAGTGGTATTGTCAACCATTTATTGTCTCGTGAGGCGTGTGTCGTGGTGTATGTTCGTGTGCGTCTGTGGGCCACCGCCCTGCAAGTGCATGGTGATACACCTCTTGCGTGAAGTTGTCATTCCAATGTAGGTAATTGCTGTCTGAACGGAGCGCACACTCTCCAATTGTGCTTTTGTATTGCTAAATTAAATTGGACTGTTTCAACGGTGATTTGTCACAACATTTTTTTTGCATCACGAGTGAACGAGTGGTGGGGTTCTTAGAGTTTCTTAGAGTATCAGTTCATCGTCGGGGACAATAGGCTTACAGCGATGCCTTCACGTTTCGAAGCAATTTTTCATCGGTCTGGTAAGCATGGGAACATACTATTTTTGTAGAACAGCTTGTGTATGGTGCCCTGTGTTGGGGGACGGGACTGTGTTGTGACGTGTTGGTGACAGCGTCTGTGATGTGCTTATCGATGGTATGCACCGGGTAGTTGTTGCTGACGAGCATTTGTTTTACTCTGTGTAGCTCGGTGTGTGCTGGTTGCTAGCGCTACAGTGTCTAATCGCCCTGTACAGATACGAGCTGATAACGCTGTCTTTATATCTATCGGGACGGTGACTTTTACCGTTAAGGCAACACCCGATGTCTCTGGGCTTACAATGGACACTAGTTGCAAATAATCCATTACTACAGTCGATGGACAACTAAAAAAAACATATGTTGTATTCAATGCTCAACTCCAAGTGAAGTTCAGACCAGACATTTTTCTGGCCTTGACTTTAGCTCTGACAAGAGCTGTGTCTCGTATTATATATATATATATATATATATATATATATATATATATATATATATATATATATATATATATATAAGCAAACTGATGAAAACTAGGCGCCGGTTACCAATATTCATGTTAAATCTGCACACTGTTTTAGTACAACATCGTACTGTCTCCAGTGCATTCCCGTTGCGTCATGTGTTCGCCACACTCGATAATAAAACAAATCATGCTAAGTTGAAAATCGGGTGTCAATCGAAGCTGTCTAAGACACCTCCGATTAAGCACAATTAAGTAACCACGAATCGAATAATATAGCAGGCGAATCCAAGATAAAACCATCACATACCAACACGCGTGGTAAAATAAATGCAATGCAGGATACAGTGTTCAAGCAAAAATGTACAACATGGCAGAAGCAAGATGACCGAAGCGGTCGCGGCAAATCGTCCCCGTCATTGTACAACATCATACACATTCACCAAATCACATCTTCAATCGTTCTTATTCCGATTAAGTCACCCTAATATCGACTCCGTCCCCAATAGCCGATCAATCTGTTCCGATTAAGTCACCCTAATATCGACTCCGTCCCCAATAGCCGATCAATCTGTTCCGATTAAGTCACCCTAATATCGACTCCGTCCCCAATAGCCGATCAATCTGTTCCGATTAAGTCACCCTAATATCGACTCCGTCCCCAATAGCCGATCCAATCTGTTTTCCAGCGTTGCCGTCTATAAACACATTTTCCTTCCAAACACTTTTTAGCCCACTTCATGCTCACTTTCTAGCTCACAAACACTTCAAGCGGAAATTCTCGATCTCGTGGTCCGGTCTGTTGAACTGGTTACTCACTGTAAGCTCTTCTCTTCCGCACCGAATGGACGACAAGTGATTTTGGACCCTGGCATACAATTTGTTCCATGCTTCTCCCACATTACACACTTTACAACACTTTTTACAGAGCACGCCATACACGCATTGTTGGGCTAGAAAGCGTTTGAAAGGAAAATGTTTTATAGGCGGCAACGGGAAAACAGATGAATCAGCATATTGGGAACGAACCTGAAAGTAATCGGAGAAAAGAAGGATTTAGGCGGTGATATCGAGGATGTGTATGATGTACTTGACGGTGACGACTTATCGCGACCGCTTCGGTAATCTTGCTTCTGTTATATCGTAAATTTTCGTTTGAACACTGTATCCTGCATTACATATATTTTACGACGCCCGTAGCCACGTGATGATTTTGTCTTGGATTCGCTTGTTAGATTAGTCGATGCGTGGTTACTTATTTGTGCTTAATCGAAGGTGTCCGAGGGTCTGTTCCTCACCCTGCTCCAAAAAAAGAGTAGAGCAACTTGGAGCAACTTGGAGCATTTCTGAGCAGGCTCGGTAAAAACGAGCGCTGGAACGTCTGGAGCAACTTGGAGTAGAAATCAGCTGTTTATGCTTGTATTATGGTTACATATATGACGCAGATGTTCGAAACTTGCATTGAACCAGTACGCGACATTGTATGGGATAGGCTATCATTGCGGTTCGAAGTTAATTTTATATTATTGTGTAACATAGAATTACCGTCTTACCATCAGCAAGCAGCAGCAACACTTCCAAATTAAAACACAACAAATTTGAGGCAGTCAAAAAGCGCTTCGCAAATGTATCTTCAGCGCCACATTTGTGCTACTCCAAGCTGCTCAAAGCTGCTCCAAGCTGCCCCTGCTCTTGGCCGGAGTAAGTTGGAGTAGATTGGAGCTACTCCGATCTGCTCCGAAAACGCACGGGAACACGGAGCAGCTACTCCAAGTTGCTCGGAGCAGCTTGGAGCAGGGTCAGGAACAGACCTCTAGACAGCTTCGACTGACACCCGATTTTCAGCTTAGCATGATCTGTTTTATTATTGAGCGTGGCGAACACATGGCACAACGTGAATGCACTGAGTAATGTACGATGCTGCACTGAAACTTTGCAGATTTAATATATATATATATATATATAGTGTGTGTGTGTGTGTGTGTGTGTAAAAGGGCCCTTGGAAAGTAAAGTTTCTGACACTGACATTGCAATGCTCGCCCGACAGCACGTACCGCCTGTAATGACTGAAGTTGGTCGGAAATCTACGGCAGCAGACAAATGGCCAGCCTTGATAATTGGGTATGTAGCTGACAGTGTCCAGCAGTCGAATATTACGCTGGTGACCCTATGATGATAACCGCACAGCGAATGTTGATGCCTACAGTGTTATGGAGTGGTGGTGTGGTGACCAGTGACCACACCACGCCTGCACTCCTCCAGCCGACCGTTACCGTGGTGACCAGTGACCACACCACGCCTGTACTCTCCAGCTGACCGTTACCGTGGTGACCAGTGACCAGTGACCACACCACGCCTGCACTCCTCCAGCCGACCGTTACCGTGGTTACCAGTGACCACACCACGCCTGTACTCTCCAGCCGACCGTTACCGTGGTGACCAGTGACCACACCACGTCTGTACTCTCCAGCCGACCCGACCGTTACCGTGGTGACCAGTGACCACACCACGCCTGCACTCCTCCAGCCGACTGTTACCGTGGTGACCAGTGACCACACCACGTCTGTACTCTCCAGCCGACCCGACCGTTACCGTGGTGACCAGTGACCACACCACGCCTGCACTCCTCCAGCCGACTGTTACCGTGGTTACCAGTGACCGCACCACGCCTGCACTCCTCCAGCCCTTTGATGCAGCGGCACCGACGCCAATTTACGCCGGCCGTCGTACGTTTCCATTTGGTGGTTGAACATCGCGGGAATGACCCTGGCCGGTAGGGTTATGGTCATTCGCTTACATCGCGAGAGGCCACAAATCAGACGGTCAGCTGCGCAAACGGCGCTCATATGTTGGGCGGACGGCGCCGGCGAGTGGTGGACTCGCGTCGGCGATCTCCGACAGACGGCAGCTGCCCCCGCCCCCCCCTCCCCCGGACACACTCGCGGCGGTTGCTCGCGAAAGATGGGACCGCTACAGAGAAATACGGCACCGCCAGCTTCCCGCCGGTGGAATCTCACGGAAATCCAGGCGAACAGCACTCACCCAGCACTGCCGACTGGTTCGACGGTGTGTGTCACCACCGCTCAGAGGTGTTCTGCCCTGCGCTGCCCTGTGGTGTCACCACCGCTCAGAGGTGTTCTGCTCTGCGCTGCCCTGTGGTGTCACCACCGCTCAGAGGTGTTCTGCCCTGCGCTGCCCTGGGGTGTCACCACCGCTCAGAGGTGTTCTGCCCTGCGCTGCTCTGTGGTGTCACCACCGCTCAGAGGTGTTCTGCCCTGCGCTGCCCTGTGGTGTCACCACCGCTCAGAGGTGTTCTGCCCTGCGCTGCTCTGTGGTGTCACCACCGCTCAGAGGTGTTCTGCCCTGCGCTGCCCTGTGTGCCACCACCGCTCAGAGGTGTTCTGCCCTGCGCTGCCCTGTGGTGTCACCACCGCTCAGTGTTCTGCCCTGCGCTGCCCTGTGGTGTCACCACCGCTCAGAGGTGTTCTGCCCTGCGCTGCCCTGTGGTGTCACCACCGCTCAGAGGTGTTCTGCCCTGCGCTGCCCTGTGGTGTCACCACCGCTCAGAGGTGTTCTGCTCTGCGCTGCTCTGTGGTGTCACCACCGCTCAGAGGTGTTCTGCCCTGCCCCGGTGCCACCACGCTCAGAAGTGTTCTGCCCTGCGCTGCCCTGTGGTGTCACCACCGCTCAGAGGTGTTCTGCTCTGCGCCGATCTGTGGTGTCACCACTGGGCAGTGGTGACAGTGTCATGGAAACGATTTTGGCTTACATGGGGACTAATTGTATGTGGCACACAAAGGCTGCCTATCACTTCCCAGTGTCTTCAGGATGTGGGACATCTCAATGCGCTAATTGTCTGTGACACACAAAGGCTTCGTCGCGGTATGAAGCACTGAATGCTTTTGCTACGATTGTTTTGAAGTACCTGGCATGCAAATGACCGCTCTTTCACTTCAGCTTCGTATTATCGTGTATCATGGATTAATCACCAACAGGCAATGACCAATTACAGGTCATTGCCTGTTGACCAATTACAGGTCATTGCCTGTTGCAGGCAATTACATTCACACATGAAAATAAACTTACACTAATTTATAAGTGATTCAGACTTAAGTGACAATGCGAAGCACATCTGCGAGCCATATGCAGTCCCAGAGATTGGCTCTCAAAGTCGCCGTATGAAAGGCGACTTGCCGCTTCACTTGGCATATTGGGTCAGAAAGGAGGTGGATCGTTTGTGTGGACATGCAGTCATTTATAGTGCGATGGGCGCGGACGAAGATGCCAGCTGTAACACTATTTACCCTGCCAAACGGCACATGGAGAAGTGGTGCCTGAACATTCCTGGTCGTTATGGATGCCACATGTCCAGAAAAAGGCTCTAAAAATTAAATGAAGAGATGAACACTTTGAACATTTTGCATACAAATGACAAACACATCGCTTGTACGCGTCTCGCATGTATAAGCTGGAGAGTATAAAATATCAGCAGGTGCTCATACTACAGAGCGGCAGCCTGGCTCCGTGTGGTGAGCGAACCACATCAGGAACTTATGCTGCACCCTCGCAATGCCAACGTGATGCCATCTGACGGCGTCAGCCCAAATTACTGAGCAGTACTCTAGGATAGATCGAACGTCTGCGTTATAAGCAGCAAGAGCTGCCCGCTTATTCAGCCTGCATCGTGCGGAGGGCGACTGAAAAGTCAAGTGCTGCCAACTTGCTACCATTTTTCCGCTTGAAAAATACACCACTACGGGGAAAAACCTCTTCCGCTCCTAGAACTATAATTTAGGTTGTTGTGTGGAATAAATGAGGTCTTTAGAGATGATGTAAATTGCCTATATCACCTGTATTTAATATACAAAATACATGTTGCTTCTGTACGTGAAAAAACATGCACCGGTCTTTGGACCGGGCTTCAGTGCATTTTGACCAGTCCCCAGCCGGGCAGTGCATTTTGACCAGTCCCCAGCCGGGCAGTGCATTTTGACCAGTCCCCAGCCGGGCAGTGCATTTTGACCAGTCCCCAGCCGGGCAGTGCATTTTGACCAGTCCCCAGCCGGGCAGTGCATTTTGACCAGTCCCCCAGCCGGGCAGTGCATTTTGACCAGTCCCCAGCCGGGCAGATTTTGACGGGTCCCCAGCCGGGCAGTGCATTTTGACCAGTCCCCCTACCAGCCGGGCAGTGCATTTTGACCAGTCCCCCCCAGCCGGGCAGTGCATTTTGACACCCCACCAGTGCATTTTGACCAGTCCCCAGCCGGGCAGTGCATTTTGACCAGCCCCCCCAGCCGGGCAATGCCACATCGGACCAGCTGGTACTGGGCTGCCGTCCGAACATCTGGGCTATTTGCCACCTCTAGCTTACACCTTGAAATGAGCCAGGGAAGTCCGTGTAAACTGCATCCAACTGAACATCCTCGGAAATTGTTAATGCGCCACTCATGCAATACAAACTACGCTAGATCGGTTGGAGAAGAACGATGCGGGATGAAGCCATGCTGGAATGGAGACAGGTGGCGACGGACATGGCGCATGAGTTGGTCACAAACAATTTTCTAAAAAATGTTGATGCGAAGTAGCAGTGGTGACAATTTTCTGGAAGCTTACGGAAACCTGTTTTGAAGAGAGGAACGATATTAGCCTCTGCCCACTGCTCGACAAAGATACCACAGGACAATGACATAGTGAAAAGCTTAAATAGGGGAACAGCCAGCTCCTCGGCACAACCACGCGGGGCGCTCAATCCACCTGAGCATGCCTGCCCACAACGATGTTTCTCTACAAATGGCAGACTGATCCTTCCGACACAGGAAAATCAGTGAAGAGATATGAGTCTCAGGAATGTCCGGGAAATTAGCGTCAACTGGGTCAGAAACGTTTGCCACAAAGGCATGTTTAAGTAAGTTCGCTCCAACTACATTGTGCAATACATGCACGACATTACAATCTAGCTCGGAAATCCCCTTTGTTTGCTTGAAACACTTAAAAAGGTCCATAAACGCTTCGGATATGTCACATAATCACTGACGAAACTCCTCAAATATTCTGTGTAGCTATTCATGGACGCACGCATGAAAACCATTCGTTTTCGCACAGTCAGCTTTCACACATTCGTCATTTGGATGACGTTTTATTCGCTCGAAAGCAGCCTGTTTGACCTTGAAATGTCGCTTAGTCTCTACGCCAAACCACAATGGACATATCGTTTCTCGGAACAATAGGGGGGGGGACGATCGTGCATTGCCGCCTCGACGAGTGCGTAAAACAGAGATGTAGCACCGTCCACTCCCATCCCTTCCAACAGATCTCACGGCGCTGCTCTCAGGGAAAGACGAAGGCCGTGGAAGTCAGCGGGGCGATAGCTAAGTGCCGTAGTGTCAATTGCCAATACCGGTGCTGTCTGTCGAACGTCGAACGAGATATTCACCTCGTCATAGTCGGAAGTGAGTTTCCTCGGTCTCGGGTTTGCGCACACTTCGGATAGGTCTCTAGCCAGCACGAGGTCCAGGATATTGCTGACTCTGGTGGCCGATGTCACATACTGGCTCAACCACATCACAGGTCCAGGATATTGTTGGCTCTCGTGGCCGATGTCACGTACTGGCTCAACTACATCACAGGTCCAGGATATTGTTCACTGGTGGCCGATGTCACTTATTGGCTCAACCACATCACAGGTCCAGTATATTGTTGACTGGTGGCCGATGTCACGTACTGGCTCAACCACATCACATCACGCTGGTTGAACAAAGACCAGCACTATGACAGGAGACCTTCTAAAATATTCGGCATTTTACCATTCATCTATAAACTACTACCTTGTTCAAGTAGCTGCATATGTTCAGAAACCCATAGTAACAATCTAACACATGAGGATAACAGTAAACAAAATAAGAAAACAAAAATCATAGAAGGCAACGAAATGATGAGGACATTAAGTATGGATTACTTTGAAATCGCCTCTGAATGCGCCTTTGAACTCCACATCGGTAGTGGTGGGGTGGGGACGTACTCTGGAAAATGAGTTCTCTACCGTCGCGGATCTGTATCCACGCTGCCTTTGATGCTGCATTTGATGCTGCACTTGACTTGGCACGCCGCTCAAATGCCTGTTTCCGGAAAACACGAGTGTGTTGCCTTTGGGGCGATTTTTCACTCATGCACGTACCTGCGGCCGCGGGAACAAAGCGCACACCACAGGTGAACACATCGCATCGGCACAACGTTTCTGTGTTGTGTTCACCATCAACACCGCGCATTGGACCCAGCACGTGATCACCAAAGCCGAACCGATACCACAGACAGGCGCACGCAGAAGTCTACAGCTACCGACGGGCACCAGGAGACCTTACCGACCCTGGCCACATCGACCACGGCCACACCGAACCCCCACCACACTGACTCCGACCACGACCCCAACCACACCGACTCCGACCACGACCCGAACCACACCGACCACAGCCACACCGACTCCGACCACGACCCCAACCACACCGACCACAGCCACACCGAACCCCACCACACCGACTCCGACCACGACCCCAACCACACCGACCTCGACCACACCGAGCCAGACCCATTGCAGCTGACAATGCTGAGAGCCATCGAGTGTACCAAAGTGCACCATCTCGCACTGATAACACAGCGGTAATCATTTTGATACATGCACGTACAATGATATACATGTTTATAGCATAGTGCACATACGAATTACTAATATATTAGACACATACGGCAGTTATTTCCGTTTTAAGTACTCTGTCTTCCTTCTCTGCTTTCCTTTAGCGCAGGCAAAGTGCCATCTGCTGGAGAAGCTACGCTAAGGAAAATTTACGTTTGAACGGCTCGTGTGGAATCCGGTATCAGGCAAGTAAGATAGAAAAGGCGGAAAACGCCGGCTTATGGCTTCCTCGTCCAGGTTGGAATGGACACATCGCCATTTGCTGCATTGCTGCTGCAGACGGTGAACCCAATATTCTATCTTTCTCATTGTGCCACTGCTGGACCTTGATTCCATAAATTGGTTCGTTCTTTCTTCCAATGTCGGCTCAGTTCTCTCCAATGGTTCGCTTGTGTCCACTTCTTCAGGCTCTTCCATTTATTTATACCCAAGAAAGGAAAAATGAAATATCTCATTCAAGGACTCCTTCCTCAAAAGGGATGTTGAAATCCAAATATGATGTCTCAATCACTCTTGGAAGCTGAAGCCCTCCACCCGCCTCAATTAAGTTTTGACTTTTAGCATACTACGCAGAGGGGCGTTCCGTTCCCTTTGCTTTTGTCATCACTCATTTTAAGATTCTCCCATCCTCTGTCCCGTACGCGTGTCCGAGGTTCATCTTTTGGCTGTACTACTACGTTATATCATGAAACACCATTGCCTACACGGATTCCAATATAATATGGCAACGACAAGAGTCAACGTCAACAATAACTATCGCAACTATTCTTCGGCCCTTCGTTTTTCTGCAAAATAGCTTCTCTTACGTAATTTTCCAATGCATAAATACACTTATCTCATCAGACGATTGCGATAAATCAGATATCTGTGCTATAAATGGGCGAAAATGATTGGTGTAAACTATATCAACATTGATGTGTCACCGCTGTGGCGTCTTTAACAGCCAAACAAATCAACGCTTCATGTAGCAGTTTGAAAATTTTCCCGTTAATTCAGTGGGAAGAAGTAGCTAATCTATACCTGTATTTGTTCTCAGAGGTGCTTTATAAGAATATATTTGCAATTCAGTGAGTGGTATAATATGTAGTCGGTGCTGTCTCCTCCTGGGCCCATTTTATTATGAATCATTGTATTTTAATATAATGATATTGAACGGACTGACAACTCCGACGGAACACAGAGACTTATGGGACCTGAGATAGTGTGGCTGGGTGATTTGTTGCACCTTTAAGTGAATTGCGTTGCATTTCATAAGTTCAAATTTGCAACAGTCAAGACGGCTTTGCCATCAAGAGGGCCGAGGGGCCCCATCTGTCAGCCTGCAGGCCCCTTTAATAGCGAAGGTCCCCTTCATGGTCCTTGTGGCCCTTTCCGTTGCCCCTGGAGCAGTCTTCTTGGCCATCTTCGTGGATTGGGGGCCTATTCATCTACCCGAGGCTCACTCTGTCAGCTCTGGGCCCGTCTCCATCAGCGTGAAGTATCAAAGCAGGTCCAGGGGCCTTCGAAGTCCAGCCTGGGGGACCTCGCCGTCAGCCCAGGGGCCTCTTTCACCGCTCAGGGGCTTTTCCGTTCGACCGGAGGCCCCTCTTTCAACAGCTTGGCCCTGCTCTGTCAAGTCCGGGTCCTTTGTACGGCTTTGGCTCCTCCCGTCGGCCCAGTAACTCTTCATATCGGCTCGGGGCCTCCGACGTTCCTGGATTCTCTCCCACGGCCATGGACCCTGCCCATCGGCTTAGGGGCCCTCTCCGTCCTCCGATGTTCCCGGATTCTCTCCCACGGCCATGGACACTGTCCATCGGCTTAGGAGCCCCCTTTCACGGTCCAGGCTCCCCTCTGTCAGAACGAAGGCGCTCATTCAACAGCTTGAGCCCCCTCCGTCAGGTCAGGGGGCCCTTGTACGGCTTAGGCCTTCTCCATCGGCCCAGGGATCCTTCACAACGCCTCGAGATCCTCCTCGACGGCCCGGGATTCTCTCCGGTGGCTAGGGGGTCTCTCCGACGTCCCAATGCCTTTTCCATCAGGCCGGAGGCCCCTCTTTGAAAAGTTTAGGCACCCCATCAGGACAGGTCACTTTCTTTGGCTTGGGCACATTCCGCTGACCCAGGAGGCCTTGAGATTTGCGTGGGGTCCTCCCCGACGGTCCAGGGTCCTTTCCGGCGGCTAGGGCTTCTCACCGTCGTCTCAGGGGCCCACCGTCGGCTCGTGGGCCAGCAGTGTTTAACATATTCAGTTATAATTTGCGAGAAGAAACTTCATGGCTTCACAACAGCAAAACAACCAATATGCATACACTGAGTGACAATTATGGGAAGAAGAATTCTCATTAAGCGATAAAATGGGAAGAAGAATTCTTTGATTTAAATGCCTGCGAAATGTGGGAAAAGTTCAGATCTTACTTGAGGGAAATTCAGATTAGACATTTCCCCCAAAAGCAAAGGCGCAAAAGAAGGGTAGGAAAGCCAGCATGGCTTAGACCAGATGTGATGAAAGCAATTAAGCCTAAGAAAGATGCATTTAGTGTATTTAAGGAAGCTTCAAATATCGTAAATCTAAGGCCGTATAAAAAATCTAGAGATGCTGTGAAGCAGAAAATCAGAGCAGCAAAGAGAGCAAAAGAATTGGATTTGGCTAGGAACTGTAATGGGGACAGTAAAAAGTTCTTTAGTTTCTACAAGCTAAGTAAAGTTTCAAGCACAATTGGTCCACTGGAAGTAAATGGGACTATATTGAGCGAGGATGGTGAGATGGTTGAGGAGCTGAGCAAGCAGTTTAAATCAGTGTTTACAGTGGAGGATGTGACTAATCTGCCAACCGTGAACCACAGTTCAATGACAGGTGATCAGATACACGATGTTGATTTCATTGATAGTGATATTGTTTTCAATTATATCAGAAAAATAAAGCCAAACAAGGCAGCAGGACCTGATGGAATTTATGCTAGGGTATTGCGGGAAGCTGAAAAGGAAGTGGCAATTCCACTTAGTATAATATTTTGTAGATCAGTTTCACAAAATGAAATTCCTACAGATTGGAAACGGGCAAATGTAGTTCCTATTTTCAAGAAAGGAGAAAGAGGGAAAGTTGAAAACTATAGGCCAGTAAGCCTCACATCCCTAGTCTGCAAGGTACTCGAATCAATTATCAAGGATAGAATAGTTAGTTTTCTGGAAGGAACCAGATTGATTCAAGATACTCAACATGGGTTTAGAAAAGGGCGATCGTGTCTCACAAATCTCTTGGACTTTTTGAATTTTGCTACAGAACAATTTGATCAGGGAAATCAGGTTGATGTAGCGTATCTTGACTTTATGTAAGGCCTTTGACAAGGTACCCCATAAACGGTTAATGATGCAGCTTCAGGTCCATGGTATTGCAGGTAGCATCCTAAAATGGATAGAGTTGTGGCTTTCAGATAAACAGCAGAGAGTGATGCTAAATGGTACAAAGTCATCATGGCAAAATGTTCTTAGTGGAGTACCCCAGGGGTCGGTACTGGGGCCACTATTGTTCATTACATATGTGAATAGCATTGAATGTGGCCTAAGCAGTAAGGTTTTGAAATTTGGGGATGATTTGAAGATCTTTAGGGCAATAACAGGGCACAATGAGCAGGTTTTGGTGCAGAAAGACTTAGACGAGCTAGTGAAGTGGTCCGAAAAATGGCAAATGAAGTTTAATTTTGATAAGTGCAAAGTCATGCATGTAGGTAGGCAGCATATGAAGGCGCCATACTTGATGGGTGGCCAAGTACTATCTGTGACTCAGCAGGAGAAGGACTTAGGTGTTATTTTGAACACAAAATTGGGGGCATCAGAACAGACCAAAGAAGCCAGGAAGAAGGCACTAAGAATGCTTGGGACAATACAGAGGAATGTGCCATACAAAAGTGAGGAGGTCATCAGGAAGCTTTACTGTGCATATGTCAGGCCACATTTGGAATACTGTGTCTAAGCTTGGTCCCCTAGTTATGAGAAAGATTGTTGGCTTTTAGAGAGAGTACAAAAGAGGGCAACAAAAATGGTTAATGGTATAGGCAACCTGCCATATGAGGAAAGATTGAAGAAATTGAATATGTTTTCACTTAGATATAGAAGGCTGAGAGGAGATCTCATCGAGGTTTTTAAATTTGTTCATTGTCAGGAACAGGGATATCTCAGGGAAATGTTTGAATTTAACAGAAATGATGCAATTAGAGGTCATCAATTCAAAATTAAAGTTAATCACAGCAGGACAAGGTTAAGACAGTCTTTCTTCACCAACAGGGTAGTAGAACACTGGAACCAGCTGCCAGGAACCATTGTTAGTAGCAACACACTGGACATCTTTAAAAACGGCATAGACAATCATTATAAGAATAGGAGGCTTGTTTTTCTGTATTCCAGGGAGGGTTGATCGACAGGGAGGAGTTGGGAGTTGAGAGGAGCTTGAAATTGTTGAGTGTGTTATGCGATAGCAAGTGAGTCTCTTATTAAGTCTAAACGCTTTATAACTTTATATAGGGTGTACCTAGCAGTGGATTCAGCACCTTCCTTCGGGATGTGATACTGATGAGATTGTCTATGGTAGCACAATGGGTATGATGGGAGGAGTTTGTAATTGTTGAGTGTATTATGCAATAGCAAGTGAGTCTCTTATTAAGTCTGAACGCTTTATGAATTTGTGTGGGGTGTGCCAAGCAGTGGATTCGGCACCTTCCTTCGGGATGTGATGCTGATGAGATTGTCTATGGTGGCACGGTGGGTGTGATGGGAGGAGCTTGTGATTGTTGCGGGTGTTATGCGGTAGCAAGTGAGTGGTGCTAGATAGGCTGGGATATATAGCTTCCTAGGAACTTGGGATAAGGGATTGATTGGGGTGGGAGTATGTACATTCCTAGTACCTTTTCTAGATAGGCTTAACCCAGGTGGGCCCCTGTGGCTCTTATTAAGCCTTAATACTTTATGACTTTATAATTATGGCCCAGCCGATCTCAGCCGATCTCAGCCGATCTCTTAGCCTGGCGAAATAGGCATAACACATGGGTGGAAAAATTTGACGGTGGAGAAGATTATTGGTCAGACACAGTGCATGGGGACGAGTGGTGGCAATTTCGTTGGTGGGGCTCACCCCATAGGGTACCATGCTAAGAGGGCAGGAAGTAGGTGGGGCCAAGGCCAAGGTGGTGGAGCCCAGACCGAATCAAAAGCATAGAGCACTTAACCTCCGACATAACATGACGACCAGCATATATCAACAGCAATATGCTGGTCGTTGACATCAACAGACGACAGCTCGGTCGTTACTTCCAACTGGTGCAGGGCAGGTGGCAGCGTCCCACTGCGCTTGGTCGTTACTTCCAACTGGTGCAGGGCAGGTGGCAGCGTCCCACTGCACTTGGTCGTTACTTCCAACTGGTGCAGGGCAGGTGGCAGCGTCCCACTGCGCTTGGTCGTTACTTCCAACTGGTGCAGGGCAGGTGGCAGCGTCCCACTGCACTTGGTCGTTACTTCCAACTGGTGCAGGGCAGGTGGCAGCGTCCCACTGCGCTCGGTCGTTACTTCCAACTGGTGCAGGGCAGGTGGCAGCGTCCCACTGCGCTTGGTCGTTACTTCCAACTGGTGCAGGGCAGGTGGCAGCGTCCCACTGCGCTTGGTCGTTACTTCCAACTGGTGCCATACACTGTGCATCAATACGTGCTCCGGCATTCTATATTGCTATTAAATGCATTCAAATCATTGACTTATTTGTCCTTCAATCCACGGCTCCAAATCACAATACGCTTGCCAAGCTGTTTGCAATACGACTCATTGCATGACGAAGTGCGAAATTCCTGGGTACATAATTATCCCGCGGACCAGTGACGAGAAGGTTCATTTTTCGAGCGTTGACACTGCGTTTGACGCCCGTGTCGACCTGTGCTGATTGCCAGTATCAGCACGCAAGTGTGGGCAGCTGAATAATGCACCATCCCAGTAAAACCGACGGACGTACGGCCCGAATCGGCCCGGACAGGGCTAGACCGGACCGGACCGGACCGGACCGGACCACCCTGGACCACACTGGATCGGCCCGGACCAGACTAGATCAGACCACCGCACTAGACCCAACCGGACCAGACTAGACCAGACCAGACCGACCAGAACCGGACCGGACCGGACAAAACAGCACAGGACGGGACAGTAAATAATGGGACAGAACCGGACTGGACCGGACTGGACCGGACCGGACCGGACCGGACCGGACCGGACTGCACAGGTCAGGACCGGACCAAATTGAACAGGGCAGTGCAAGCCAGCACTGGACAGGACAGAACATGACAGGATAAGCGTGGTCGCAGACATGATAGGACACGAAATAACAGAAAAGAACACAATTGGACCGGATTGTCTCCCCATAATTCAATGGGTGTCCAGAAATTGATCCGGAGATACGCTGGACATCACGTTCTGATATCTATCGAGTTCTATTTATGGTGAAAATTATAATTTTCAAAGCACATGACTGACAATACACATGCAACTCATCCCAGATGAACTTCTACTTGAAAATGTACCAACTGGCCACAGAAAGGCTCTCTACAAACTACTAAATAGAAGACAAGGACAAAACCAAGCATTAAAACACCTACTTACAAGTTACAAGTCCATATAATAGTTTTCGAGAGAAACACGTTCAATCAGACAATTATCCAGTCTACATGATCAGTGAAACATCCGAATGTGTTGTTTGTCAGAAGCCAACATACAATAGCAACATTTTCGTAAGCTTCCCGGGTCGCGTCGTATTGGTAAGTTTCGCTCCTCGTGTACATGTGGTAGACGGCTATTAATTTTCGTTGCATGGTGCGTCACATTAGCGTAATGATAAAGGTGACGGTTCGGCATCATAGGAACGACGGTTCCAGCACCATCGTGGGAGTCATGATGCCAGCATCATTACACAACCGATGGCCATCATAGGTGTTGGTTCGGTGTCATAGGAACGACGGTCCCACCACCATTGTAGGAGTCATGATGATAAAGGTGATAAAGGTGACGATTCGGCGTCATAGGAACGACGGTCCCACCACCATTGTAGGAGTCATGATGATAAAGGTGATAAAGGTGACGGTTCGGCGTCATAGGAACGACGGTCCCAGCACCATTGTAGGAGTCATGATGCCAGCATCATTATACAACCGATGGTCATCATAGGTGTTGGTTCGGTGTCATAGGAACGACGGTCCCAGCACCATTGTAGGAGTCATGATGCCAGCATCATTATACAACCGATGGTCATCATAGGTGTTGGTTCGGTGTCATAGGAACGACGGTCCCACCACCATTGTAGGAGTCATGGTGCCAGCATCATTATACAACCGATGGTCATCATAGGTGTTGGTTCGGCGTCATAGGAACGACGGTCCCAGCACCATTGTAGGAGTCATGATGCCAGCATCATTATACAACCGATGGTCATCATAGGAATAGTGACCCAATATTACGATGGGAGCGATGGCCCCGATGCCAGTGCAGCAGTCATGGTTGCCGTATAATTACAGGCGTGATGGTCCCGGTATTACTATGGGAGCGATAGCCCCGGTGTCAATGCAGGAGTCATGGTTCCCGTATAATTCCAGGAGTGATGCTCCCAGTATCACTGAGAGAAATGAGGCAATCACATTTTTTTGCACGCAGCGTAAGGTCGCAATGCCGGTAGATACCTTGGATTTGAAAATGTGACATCAGGTAGCGCTTCATATTCGCCAGTCAGCCAGAATGCAGATTGCCGTATTCCCCAGTCAGCCAGACTGCAGATTGCCGTATTCCCCAGTCAGCCAGACTGCAGATTGCCGTATTCCCCAGTCAGCCAGGCTGCAGATTGCCGTGTTCGCCAGTCAGCAGTGCTGCAGTTTGCCGTATTCCCTAGTCAGCAGTGCTGCAGTTTCCCGTATTCGTCAGTCAGTCGGACTGCAGCTTGCTGTATTCCCCAATTGTCCGTGCTGCAGTTTGCCGTATTCGCCAGTCAGACGGACTGCAGTTTGCCAGACTCGTTGAACAAGATCTGACTGGGGGTGGAGGTGAGTCACAAGTTAAAACTGACTACAATGGGGCAAATCCCAACAGTCAGAGCTCCCCCGTATTTCCAGGCAATGGAATTAAATGCTTAACACACCCATTATTTTCATGATATATCACCCAAGCAGATCACCACTCCGAAAATGATCTGTAGGCACTTCGACTCACGAGAGATGCAGTGTAAACCCAGCAAGGATCACTTTGAACAGTAGCATGGGTATTCACTCCACCTTGTCAATAGGCACTCTGCTATGAAGGGCATCCCAGATATCCAAAACACTGTCCTAGCCGTCATTTAAGCAGCCTGATATGCCAGAAGGGCACACTAAGCCGTCAAAGGGACATTCGAAGGCTTCGGAAAGGCACTATCACCTCTCAATTCAGGGCATCATGGCCTGTTAGATGGGCAAATTGACCTATAATGGGCGCATCTAAGACTGCGTGAGGAAACGTGGCGCACGTTGCGCCACAACGTGCTTTTGCTTTTCGTTCGTGGCATCTTCATTTACCAGTAGGGCACCATTACATGAGAACAAGTTTGATTTTCCTTCGGTACCTCTCAATGAAGCAAAATCACAGGGGCACTGGGTACATGGGAGGGACCGGGGATGACTTGAGCCGGCAGATTTCCTTTTATAAAAATGTTTCGGCTAATACGCTGGATTTAATTGTTTTACAGAAATGGGGAAAAGCTGCCACCTCCGAAAACTGCACTATAGTTCTGCCTCGAAGGACACCTCTACTGAATTATTTAATGACATCTCTAAAGCGGCCAGATGCCCGGGTGATATTGCACAGCGGAGGCCGTAACCGACCATAGCCTGGTGTGGGCCGGCTGTCCAGTGTACGGGGGGTCCTGACCAACACCCCCACACAGCGGCCGCACCATGACCCGGTGTGGGCCGGCTGTCCAGTGTACGGGGGGTCCTGACCCCCACCCCCACACAGCGGCCGCACCATGACCCGGTGTGGGCCGGCTGTCCAGTGTACGGGGGCGGCTGACCAACACCCCCACACAGGCGGGCCGCACAACTGTCCAGTTCCTGACCAACACCCCCACACGGCGTGGGCCGAGCAGATGTCCAGTGTACGGGGGGTCCTGACCAACACCCCCACACGACGTGGGCCGCAGCAGACTGTCCAGTGTACGGGGGGCGGCTGACCAACACCCCCACACACGGTGTGGGCCGGCTGTCCAGTGTACGGGGGGCGGCTGACCAACACCCCACACGGCAGCCGCACCGTGACCCGGTGTGGGCCGCAGCCGGCTGCAGCAGTGTATGCAGGGGGCGACCGGGCGGCCGCTGCCAGCCTGCCGCCGGCCGGCATTGTTGCGGTGACGCCGCCGGCGCCCGCGGCGGTTGCCAGCCTTGAGCTGCAGTGCCGTGCATAGGACAGGACGTGAGTGTGCTGGCGAGTGCACTCAGCAACCACCGGCGGCCCGCTCTGCACACGCTGCACCGGCCATGCGACCGCCGCCACGGCCGCAGACGGCACCGCCGCCCACAAAGTTATCGTCCAGCTATCATCCGATATGTAACTGGAGTCCGCCGGCGAATCTGCGCTCAATTCCCACCGAAGTGGACTTATTCCGGGCCGCTTCTCGGAAAGGTTCGACGACGGAGCATCCCTGGGAGACGCTGCAGAGCATAACTACCGCTTCACAATTTGGTCAGATTTCAGCGATACTTGGTATTGCAGACTACACGGGATGAAGCGTTGCAAAACCACTTCTGGTTGAACACCACCACATCGGGAGACATAAGTATTACAGCATCACATGGTCCAGTCACATTGCCGAGTCACATGGCCGAGGAACATTGCCGAGTTCCATGGCCGAGAAACATGCAGCGGAAACCGCACACACCGATGCTACACTGTACCCACATGGCGTATAACCACATCAACGCCGACCTGTACCCACATGGCGTATCACGACACCAACGCCGTCCTGTACCCACATGGCGTATCACCACACCAACGCCGTCCTGTACCCACATGGCGTATCACCACATCAACGCCGACCTGTACCCACATGGCGTATCACCACACCAACGCCGCCCCGTACCCACATGGCGTATCACCACATCAAGGCCGCCCGGTACCCACATGGCATATCTCCACACACCCTAAGCACATGACGTCGGCGCTAGCACGGAAGATAGCTTTCCAGAGGCACACACAGACGGCAGACGGCGCGCGCGCGCGCACGCGCGCACACGCACACACACACACACACACACACACACGCACACGCACACGCACACGCACACGCACACGCACACGCACACGCACACGCAACGCACACGCACACGCACACGCACACGCGCACGCGCACGCGCACGCACCACACGCACACACACACACACACACACACGCACACGCACACGCACACGCACACGCACACGCACACGCACACGCACACGCACACGCACACGCACACGCACACGCACACGCGCACGCGCACACGCACAGGCACACACGGACATGTGGCAAATGGTTGGATACCAATACATAGGATCCCCATCCATAGGACATCTTGCCGGGGGCTCTTCCGGTTGCACAGGGCCGATGTGTGTAGTATGGTACGTCTATGGTTGGCCCATTTTGCAGCTGGACTGTGTGCATTCCATTCAGACGGCAGCGGCACCGGTGTGTCTACAGGTCTGTAACACCGCAGCCGGCCCACCGGTGTGTCTACAGGTCTGTAACACCGCAGCCGGCCCACCAGCGTGTCTACAGGTCTGTAACACCGCAGCCGGCCCACCAGCGTGTCTATAGGTCTGTAACACCGCAGACGGCCCACCGGTGTGTCTATAGGTCTGTAACACCGCAGCCGGCCCACCAGCGTGTCTACAGGTCTGTAACACGGCAGACGGCCCACCGGTGTGTCTACAGGTCTGTAACACCGCAGACGGCCCACCGGTGTGTCTACAGGTCTGTAACACCGCAGACGGCCCACCAGCGTGTCTACAGGTCTGTAACACCGCAGACGGCCCACCAGCGTGTCTACAGGTCTGTAACACCGCAGACGGCCCACCAGCGTGTCTACAGGTCTGTAACACCGCAGACGGCCCACCGGTGTGTCTATAGGTCTGTAACACCGCAGCCGGCCCACCAGCGTGTCTACAGGTCTGTAACACGGCAGACGGCCCACCGGTGTGTCTACAGGTCTGTAACACCGCAGCCGGCCCACCAGCGTGTCTACAGGTCTGTAACACGGCAGACGGCCCACCGGTGTGTCTACAGGTCTGTAACACCGCAGACGGCCCACCGGTGTGTCTACAGGTCTGTAACACCGCAGACGGCCCACCAGCGTGTCTACAGGTCTGTAACACCGCAGACGGCCCACCAGCGTGTCTACAGGTCTGTAACACCGCAGACGGCCCACCAGCGTGTCTACAGGTCTGTAACACCGCAGACGGCCCACCGGTGTGTCTATAGGTCTGTAACACCGCAGCCGGCCCACCAGCGTGTCTTCAGGTCTGTAACACGGCAGACGGCCCACCGGTGTGTCTACAGGTCTGTAACACCGCAGCCGGCCCACCAGCGTGTCTACAGGTCTGTAACACGGCAGACGGCCCACCGGTGTGTCTACAGGTCTGTAACACCGCAGCCGGCCCACCAGCGTGTCTACAGGTCTGTAACACGGCAGACGGCCCACCGGTGTGTCTACAGGTCTGTAACACGGCAGACGGCCCACCGGTGTGTCTACAGGTCTGTAACACCACAGCCGGCCCACCGGTGTGTCTACAGGTCTGTAACACCGCAGGCGGCCCACCAGCGTGTCTATAGGTCTGTAACACCGCAGCCAGCCCACCAGCGTGTCTACAGTTCTGTAACACCGCAGCCGGCCCACCAGCGTGTCTACAGGTCTGTAACACCGCAGACGGCCCACCGGTGTGTCTACAGGTCTGTAACACGGCAGACGGCACACCAGCGTGTCTACAGGTCTGTAACACCGCAGACGGCCCACCAGCGTGTCTACAGGTCTGTAACACCGCAGCCGGCCCACCGGTGTGTCTACAGGTCTGTAACACGGCAGGCCAGTCGGCCCGGTCCGGTCCGCACCTGCTGGCGGCTCGGCTGCGTCACCACCACCCAGCCGCCCCGGTCCGGTCGGCACCTGCTGGCGGCTCGGCTGCGTCACCACCACCCAGTCGGCCCGGTCCGGTCGGCACCTGCTGGCGGCTCGGCTGCGTCACCACCGCCCAGTCGGCCCGGTCCGGTCGGCACCTGCTGGCGGCTCGGCTGCGTCACCACCATCCAGTCGGCTCGGTCCGGTCGGCACCTGCTGGCGGCTGGGCTGCGTCACCACCACCCAGTCGGCTCGGCTACGTCACCACCACCCAGCCGCCCCGGTCCGGTCGGCACCTGCTGGCGGCTCGGCTGCGTCACCACCGCCCAGTCGGCCCGGTCCGGTCCGCACCTGCTGGCGGCTGGGCTGCGTCACCACCACCCAGTCGCCCCGGTCCGGTCCGCACCTGCTGGCGGCTCGGCTGCGTCACCACCACCCAGTCGGCTCGGTCCGGTCGGCACCTGCTGGCGGCTCGGCTGCGTCACCACCACCCAGTCGGCTCGGTCCGGTCGGCACCTGCTGGCGGCTCGGCTGCGTCACCACCGCCCAGTCGCCCCGGTCCGGTCGGCACCTGCTGGCGGCTCGGCTGCGTCACCACCATCCAGTCGGCTCGGTCCGGTCGGCACCTGCTGGCGGCTCGGCTGCGTCACCACCGCCCAGTCGGCCCGGTCCGGTCGGCACCTGCTGGCGGCTCGGCTACGTCACCACCATCCAGTCGGCTCGGTCCGGTCGGCACCTGCTGGCGGCTGGGCTGCGTCACCACCACCCAGTCGGCTCGGCTACGTCACCACCACCCAGTCGGCCCGGTCCGGTCGGCACCTGCTGGCGGCTCGGCTGCGTCACCACCACCCGGTCGGCTCGGCAGATATCGCCGCCACATCGTGCCCGCTGAGACCCAGGCGTTGCGTTGCGCGCTGCAGCGGCTCCGCCGAATGGACCGAAATTTGGCGAGCGTGTGGTCGGCTGGCAACAGGGCGCGCCATCAGCGGCTGCGAGCCGCCGCAGGATGTCAGACGTCAGATGTCAGACGTCAGATGTCGGACGTCATATGTCAGACGTCAGATGCCAGATGTCAGATGTCGGACGTCAGATGTCGGACCTCAGACGCCTGCGGCAGGATGTCAGTCGGCCATTGACACCGGCCCGCCACTGCAAAACCTGTCCGGGTGCAGCGAGCCGCGCCTCTCTCCGGCCACACTGCACGTGGACGGACAACCGGAAAATCAGACAGAGCCGACACACGAACAGGCGGGCAGACCAGACAGAGCCGACACACCAACAGGCGGGCAGACCAGACAGAGCCGACACACGAACAGGTGGGCAGACCAGACAGCCGACACACGAACAGGCGGGCAGACCAGACAGAGCCGACACACCAACAGGCGGGCAGACCAGACAGCCGACACACGAACAGGTGGGCAGACCAGACAGCCGACACACGAACAGGTGGGCAGACCAGACAGCCGACACACGAACAGGCGGGCAGACCAGACAGAGCCGACCACAACACAGACCAGACAGGCCGACACACAACAGGCGGGCAGACCAGACAGCCGACACACGAACAGGTGGGCAGACCAGACAGCCGACACACGAACAGGCGGGCAGACCAGACAGAGCCGACACAGCAACAGGAGGGCAGACCAGACAGCCGACACACGAACAGGTGGGCAGACCAGACAGCCGACACACGAACAGGCGGGCAGACCAGACAGAGCCGACACAGCAATAGGCGGACAGACCAGACAGAGCCGACACACGAACAGGTGGGCAGACCAGACAGCCAACACACGAACAGGCGGGCAGACCAGACAGCCGACACACCAACAGGCGGGCAGACCAGACAGAGCCGACACACCAACAGGCGGGCAGACCAGACAGCCGACACACGAACAGGCGGGCAGACCAGACAGCCGACACACCAACAGGCGGGCAGACCAGACAGCCGACACACGAACAGGTGGGCAGACCAGACAGCCGACACACCAACAGGCGGGCAGACCAGACAGCCGACACACGAACAGGAGGGCAGACCAGACGAACGTGCAGACGAACAAGCCGGGAGGATTAACAGAACAAAGCATACAGGTGGAAAGGAGGTGAAATATGGTAAGTATATGCCGGCGTACAGGCAGACTTGCGCATAGGCCGGCAGGCGATGAGTCGCCTCAACAGTAATGCCTACATGGAGTTTATAACAAACGAATGGAAGACAGGAGGACCAGCACAGAATCACGAGGAGTTGGATAAGCCAAGACATCGGACAAACAAGCAGAAGGGCAATCTCGGTCCCCAGAGCGACGCACCCCGACCCCAGAGCGCCACACCCCGAACCCAGAGCTACACGTCCCGATCCCAGAGTGACACACTCCGATCCCAGCTCCGCCCAGCCTACCTAGAGTGATAGTCACCGTCTGGGCGTCGCGGCCTGCCCTCTGAGCCTCAGAGCTTGTCTCTTGAGCGTCGGCGTCTGCTTTTTGGGAGAATTTGCCTTCCTCCCTCCTAAGCCGGGGTCTGTGCCCTGGGCGACCTCCTCCCTTTGAACCTGTCCCCCTCGGAGAAACAGAGCACGCTCTCTGAGCGGTAGAGTCCAATGAAGTCGAAATCGGTTGGATTCCAACAATTACCGCGAGACCGTAATGAAACCGAGTGATAGACGACCAGATAAGCCTTAACCTGCACTGGCCGGGCAATGCTCAAAATAACTGCCCGCTGACAGAGAACAGCATCACGGGCAACAAGGACAGTACCACACACATAAAAGCACCATAACACAACAAAGCACAGCATATCACAGCATAGCACAGCTCAGAAAGTAATAGTACGGAACAGCATCATCGAACAATTTTGACCACATCCCTCAGTTACTTCTGACCATAATTTGGATGTTTTTCTGCCACCGCGTGGCTTTAACCTGAATACAATGTGGTTGATATAATTATTTTTGTGCTGTATAAAATATACCTAGCCACCTAGCAGCTAAAGTTGGTCAAATCTTATCGTACATGTTTTATGTTTTCTCCACTTTGTTGTGAAATGACATAACCAGACCTACTGAATAGAATATTCTCCGATGTGCAGTTGGAATCAATCGGAAAACAATGAAATTGAGGATTTTTTCTTCTCATTCCCGATAGAACGGGTAATCCATCGCCAACGACAAAGGCCGCTTTCCAATCTTGAAGAAAACTAATTAAAGTGGCTACTAGCAATACTCCGTACACACACTTGTGTATATGGCCTCCTGGTTAAATGACCTGACTCACCCTAGAGCGAGAACAATGTCAGAGTCACGAGCTCTGGTCCTTACTGCTACAGCATTTCCATGACACAGGAATGGATCGAGATATTGCTACGTCAATTCTACTGGATTCATTACCACGCGACATCAATGTCGCACGACAGTCTGTACCGCACGATAGTCTGTACCGCAAAAGCTTCCACATGGCATTAATTCCACTACAAAAACTTCCTGACACTTTTACTCTACACGACTTTTGCTGCAATGATTTCCAAGCTAATTTACTACTACACCATATATATTTATCCCTTAATGTCCACGGGATATTACTAATACTTCACGAAGTTACATAGGCTCCATATGTGCGCAACATAACATTCATGGTATTTGCATAGCAAAATTTATACCCAAAGATACGATAAAAACACTTGCGCGATATTACCCCAACATCTTGCTTGAAAAGCATGAGCAATATTTAAGCGATATTACTCATATTTCAAGCAATTATGAACTTCACTTATATAAGGCGCACCCTTTCCTTTGAAAGCACTCATGGGGCAAGATCTTTGCTCTAGAAACCTTTCACAGAAGCTTTGAACATTTGATCTGTGTTTGTTTGAAATAGCCAAGTATTGGCCTATGGTTGGAGATCCAGGGACTTGTTGGTCACGACTCCCACCGTCTCAGCACTAGTAAAGGCACGCGAAACATGATCCAGACGGTCGTGAGCGTCGCAAACCTCGTCTGTCCGATGCTCGTTTTATATGCCTGGAGGTTGGAGACACACACTTATTCCGCCAATCTTTCGGCCAGGTGGCCAAATGATCAGATGTTCTTCAGTCGGTCGAAGTCCAATAGCTGGGGTTGTTCACATTTGGTTTGTGGTGGGACTCCACCTAGGACTCATTTTTCCTGATATATTTATCAAGACAATTATATTCTCAGTCGACTCGTTCGAGCGGGATGTGTTCGTGTTTATCCGCATGCAAAGTTGGATCTAACCGATTAAATCACAGGCTTTGTATCTCAATATTTTGAAAATGCTGTCTTGTATCGCAAAAATTGGAAACTTTGTGCATCCTCACATATTGTAACCAATATATCATTTTACAACTCCTTTGATATGCAGCTTTACATAGTCAGTGCCTTGAATCAATTACAACATCTGAAACCCATGCAAGCAAACAAACAAGATAGATAAAAAATTGGTCTGGCCAGTAAGACGGCCAGATTCGTTTTGCATTCGTTCGTGCACGGCAAATGTGTCTTTTTGGCACCGCAGTGGGACTTCCATATGTATATATATATATTTACATATATGTATATGTAATATATATATATATATATATATATATATATATATATATATATATATATATATACGCTGTCTAGTGTTGGAAAAAGCGCTTCGACACAGAGAGTGGACACAATAGGTGGGTGACCATGCGGTCCGTTGCATCTCTACTGGACGCCCGATGACACTTCTCGTCTCCTCGGGTAGATTTTAAGAAGGCGAAGAGACAAAAAAGAGTCCTTAAAGCAAATCGAAGCGTGCCTTCCGGCAACGGCATCGTAAATAATACTGGGGGAGGGGGAAGCCTAGCATCCTAGCCTTGGCCAGATTGCAAGGTCCAGTGACGGCTGCACAAGTGGCTTTTGTATCCTCCTAATGTTTATGTATAAAACTAACGTTCGGAGAAATAAGTACAAACACAAAATCCTAGGCGCAGCATTCTTCCTCTCCAATGGCATCCCTAAGTACGCCAATACTTAGTGAACACTTTTGTGAATACTCACCCATTATTCATAATGCGGTTGGTGTTGGAGTCATATTTGTCATATTTAGATGTTCACAAAAGCGTCGAATGTCCAGGAGTCCTTAAACATTTCGACAACACTCATTGAAATCTCATATCACTTTTCTTGCACTACAAATTGAGGAGCCAGGGGAGGGGTTATGCTCTCCACAGCAAGTGCGTGGCTGCAGAACTGCAACGATCTGGAACGTTTCTCCCTGCCACACCCTCCCCTCCCCCTATGCACGACAAATTGCCCAGTCGAAGGGCTTGACTAGGAGGCCCTCACAACGCAGCATACGTTGTGAAATATGGCAGGTGTGCCAGTGTCTGCACTGTACTGGCGCCGGTGTCTGCGGCCCCACCAATACGGCAGTCCACAGTCCTGCGGGCCGCAGCACGTCCCACAGTGTGCCCACCTGCAGTACCGTGCACCACGGGACAGGCACCGCCGCCACCCGGGGGTATCGGTGGCCACCTGTACGGCAGTCCACAGTCCTGCGGCCCGTCCCACAGTGTGCCCACCTGCAGTACCGTGCACCATGGGACAGGCCGCCCAGGGGGACAGACACCGCCGGCACCCGGGGGTATCGGTGGCCACCTGTACGGCAGTCCACAGTCCTGCGGCCCGCAGCACGTCCCACAGTGTGCCCACCTGCAGTACCGTGCACCACGGGACAGGCCGCCCAGGGGGACAGACACCGCCGCCACCCGGGGGTATCGGTGGCCACCTGTAGCTGCACCCACGACACGACATTATTCATCCGTGCCCGCCGGGTGTGCTGTCGAGGCCCGGCCGCCGGCCAACGGCATGTGTCCACTGAGGGCGGCGGACGTCGACCGAGTGGGCGGCGGAAGTTAAGGGAACGGACGGCGGACGTCGGCGAAGTGGGCCGCGGACGTTAAGGGAGTGGGCTGCGGACGTTAAGGGAGTGGGCTGCGGACGTTAAGGGAGTGGGCGGCGGACGTCGACGGAGTGACCAGCTGGTGGCCGACCGGCAACATGTGTATGTGGAGCAGCTAGTGGCGACCAGCAACATGTGTATGTGGAGCTGTCTGTGTATGTGGAGCAGCTGGTGGCCGACCAGCAACACGTGTATGTGGAGCTGTCTGACGGACAGCGATTGGCCAACACGTCGAATCAGCGCCGGCCGGATGTGGAGCACATCCGGCGCGGGTCGGCGCGGTTGGCGCGGATTGGCGTGGGCCGCGGCGCGCCCACACTGGGCGTGTCGCGCCGCGGCCCACCCACCCGCGTCACGCTCGGACCGTCACGTTAACGAAAATAGAACGAGGAATGCGAGAAATCCTACACTTTCAGCCAATATTTCACTAATCTTATATGTTGTTAATTATATATTTCATTAATGTAATATTTGATTAGTCTTCAATTTAATCACACGCCTCATTTCATCAACTGGGTTCATGGGTGACGTTCATCTCATGTACGCAGTAAGCACTTGTTGCGCTGCACGTGCATCTGCGCCATTCGGAGACGTCACTATCGGGTTACGGGCCCGAATTACACGTGCAAGACCCTGAACCGATATGTGCGCCCGGCCCTGAGGCATGATACTAAGAGGATATTGAGAGGCGGATGCGGAGGGGAGGGGCTGCCGCCAATCGATTTGGAGTTGTATTGAGACTGCTGTCAGCGGCAAGAAGGCAATGAGAGTAGTCTCAGATGCCACACCGGACTAATTAAGCGTGTTTTTTGTTGGCGTGGGTCCGCGCGTGGCCGGCGAGGTGTCAAGTCTGGAGGAGACGCCTCAACTAGCATTTCATCTCTTCGCGTGGGTGCCTGCGTGTTCACCTCAGGACCCCTCACCCTGGACGGGTTGCGGACCATTATATTTTCTATGAACAGCTCCTCGTCCGGTGGTAAGGATGGCATCTGCATGAGTGTTGTACTCCCTAGCTTTGACGCGATCGGCCCAATTTTTTCCCACCTGGTCAAATCTAGTCCATTCAGACGTTCCCTTGCAATGGAAGCATTCCATTGTTTTCCGCCTTTAAATCCGGCAACCATACTATTAAATTAAACTATTAAATTGCCGTCCTTTCCTATCCAATTCCAATCGTCCCTGTCATAGCTAAGGGTGAGGCTCATAAAATCTACTTTCATAAGGTCTACGTTCAGATATATTTTTACAAGATCTAGCATAAAATGGATGTGTTCAGAAGATCCACTTGAAGAGGGATGTGTTCACAAGATCTACTAAGAACTGGAAATGTTCACAAGATCTACTCCCGAGTCGGAATGTTCTGAAGATCTACAAGTAAGCCCTCAGTGTTCAGAAGATCTACATACCAATGGAAATGTTCAGATGATCTACTTCCCAACGGAAATGTTCAGAAAATATAATCAGAGCTGGAAATGTTCACAAGATCTACTTATCCAACCTAGCCTAGCCTAGCCTAGCCTAGCCTAGCCTTACCTAACCTAACCTAACCCAACCTCGCCTGACCTAACCAAAGCCAACCTACCTCTTACCTCTTGTAAACATTTCATCCTCCTAGTAGATCTTGTGAACACGTCTAGCCATAAGTAGACCTTCCGAACATCTCCATTGGTAAGTAGGTCTTCGGAACACTGAGGGCTGATTTGTAGATTTTCTTGAACATTTATACATGTGAGTAGACCTTCTGAACATTTCCAGCTATTAGTAGGTCTTGTGAACACTTCCCTCTTCAAGCAGATCTTCTGAACATATATCTTCCGAGAGTAGATCTTATGAGCTTCTCCCACAGCTAAAATTGCAGTTTGCAGTCCACTCTACAGCTGCCTATCTCAAATTAACTCCTCACTCAGCATGGTGTCCGTCCCTGTTACTGAACAGATACTGCGCTGACTTCCATATCCGATCACATCCTAACTGCCAACGACCGTGGAGAAATACCGCTGTTTCTCCTCCTCGATCTCAGCAAGCGCTCCGATGTGATAGACCACTCCACACTCCTACTGAAACTGCGCGCCCACGGTACCACGCTCCGATGTGGTAGACCACTCCACACTCCTACTGAAACTGCGCGCCCACGGTACCACGCTCCGATGTGGTAGACCACTCCACACTCCTAATGAAACTGCGCGCCACGGTACCACGCTCCGATGTGGTAGACCACTCCACACTCCTAATGAAACTGCGCGCCACGGTACCACGCCCGATGTGGTAGACCACTCCACACTCCTAATGAAACTGCGCGCCACGGTACCACGCCCATGTGGAGACCACCCACACTCCACTGAAACTGCGCGCCACGGTACCACGCCCGATGTGGTAGACCACTCCACACTCCTAATGAAACTGCGCGCCACGGTACCACGCTCCGATGTGGTAGACCACTCCACACTCCTACTGAAACTGCGCGCCCACGGTACCACGCTCCGATGTGGTAGACCACTCCACACTCCTAATGAAACTGCGCGCCCACGGTGCCACGCTCCGATGTGGTAGACCACTCCACACTCCTACTGAAACTGCGCGCCACGGTACCACGCTCCGATGTGGTAGACCACTCCACACTCCTAATGAGACTGCGCGCCACGGTACCACGCTCCGATGTGGTAGACCACTCCACACTCCTAATGAAACTGCGCGCCCACGGTATCGATACTTCGTGGTGTTCGGCCTATCTTCAAAGCAATACTCAGAGTGTCAGCATCACTGATAGTCTGGGCAATAAAAAAACTTCCTCAAGGCTATCCAACGGCATAGGCGTCTTTCAGGGATCGGCGCTGGGCCCCCTACACTACTGCGTCTTCGCGAACGACCTCAGTCTGTTTGAGGATGACGCAGTGGTGGCCCAGTACGCGGATGATACCCAAATTCCGGTCAGCGGTTCAAAATCTCGCCTTCAAAATACAATCTCGCGGATGGAAAATGTTTTGTCCTGTCTTGATACCTGGTTCAGAGCCAATGGTCTCACAATAAATGCAGATAAAGCTCAATTGACCCCGTTTGATAGTCAACCTAACATTCGTAGTGTCCTAAACTTCGGCGTAAAATTTTGCGAGCATCATCTCGCCCCCTGTCTGGAAGCAAAACATCTCAGTCTCGTGTTTGATCGCACTCTAAGCTGGAATTCTCATGTCTCCATGGCAACCCGTCGTTGCTACGGTATCATGGCTGGTCTATCTGAAGCACTGCTTGCCTCCCAGCGTCATTCCTACGCTCGTGGAAGCCCTCGTTCTGACACACGTCCGTTACTGTATCGCAACGTATGGCAACAGTACTCAAACCAACCTCTCTCGGATTTGAGAAGTCTTGAACTATTCACCTAAAGTCATATTTAGTCGCAAAAAGTTTGATCACGTATCGGACCTGCCATGGGTGAAGAATCGTTTCCAAGGTTGGTGTGGCCGAGGCGGTGATGAAGGCAAGATGTTCCTAAGTTGTGCCCCATCTTTCAAAACAGTCCGGCTTTACCCCACATTTTTTTTGGAGTCCCCCCCACCCCCCAGAAAAAAACAGCAAAGCTTAATAGATGACACGTTGCTACCTCGGATCTTTTATGCGCTCTTTTCAGACTTTCAAGTATTTTTTACATTTCTCAAGTTCAGTGCGCAGCAAAAGCAATGGTACCATATGCTGAGCAACGTCAAATGGTCTTGTATCTCGAAAACTACATAAGATACCATGAGGGAGCATTACGCCTATGCAGACCTGTTTCGTTGACAAACACAAAGACGAAGACACACATACAGCACGCAGAGCAATACTTCCAACACTGGAACAATGCATGGCTGCTCCTGCGGCCTAATGTCGTGACCATCCGCCATCGTTGTCGACCACCTTTTGCATTCGTCTGGGAACAGAATTCGTCAGGCGCTTGCAATATATAGGAGTCAGCAGGTTTCAAACAGCTCGTATTCGTTCCCAGAGGTCATCGCTGGTTACACGAGCGGCTCTCAACTCCAGCATTAGGGTTTTGGTCATGTGTTGTAAGAAACATAACGTTTCATTCATCGCAATTGCGTTCTAAAAAATGTTGTCTTCTGCACAAGAGTAGAATACCAACTGAATGAGTTATCCAGCAAATGAGTGAATGAGTGGAAGTGAAAGCAAAACATGATATGGAGGGGGCGAAAGGTAAATATCTCTGCTTACTACAAATTACGGATTGTGACCATCCAGAAGTTTCGGAGATGAACGGACGAGCAATACAAATGAACACCGTTGGGACGTCTGCATTTTTGCTCATAATTCGAAGATACAAATGTGGGCTTTGTGGACTGCCCAATGACCTATTATTATACAACTGCTGATAAAACGGTATGATCTTGTATTTGCTCAGTGGAAATGCATTCACGATGGGTTGCCCGAAGCAAAAAAAGTTCACGGAGACGTTGCACGCAGCTATACAACTTAGGAATTTGCAATATCACAAACTGTGATTCATTTTGCGAGAGTTGGAATTTTCAATTCAGCTTCATAGCTGATCAGTAGCTGCGTGAAAGAGCAATAAAGCACATACAAATTTATCTGGCAAGCGGAAGCACCAATATGATGAACCTCCGGAGCCACATATGATTTCTGAGAAGTGCTGCAGACAAACAACGCGCAAGCTAAATCCAGCATCAGTCTCAGAGATGTTTGCAAAATGTTCAATAAGGATAGGTGTGAGATAAAAGCGAAAACCACTCAGAATATGATCTTAGATGTGAATGCTAGGAACATTAATTCTGCAGGGTGACTGAAAACTGTATGGAACACTTTTGTGTTCAAATTTTCGTGATCCGACGACAAATGCGTTCAGGGTAAAATGAGGCTAATTATCATACGCTACCATTTATCGTACGTCTTTGCGTCATTGGCATAACCGATGGGCTCGTTTCGTGGGGAATATAGTACAGCTAGGCATGACCAACATAGTTGATATAGTTGAGGCATTCGTTTTATAGGTGTTGCTCGAATACGCTTATCATGCCGCACCGTTATTTTTCACACACCATTTCGCCGGGAGCGTTTGACTTTATACGTCTAAAACCTACAAAATATGTAACCATTTTTTAGGCGTCCAGCTGTGTCCACATCTGAAGGAAAACGAAGAATAACCTCAGTAAGTTTCTTGGTTTTGGAGATATTTGCAAAGAACCGGAGAAAGTAGCGGACCCCCCCCCCGTTCCAGCGCACGTGTAAACCCGCGAATGACAGGGGTCAATTCCCCCCCCCCTTGTTTTCCACCAGTACAATGGAACCACTAAAGCTAGAGATGTAAAACGTGGCATGCCCTTGTTACTCAGATATGTCGTGTTAAAAATCGAATGCCACGGCGAGCCTAGATTAATTCAAATGATATCCCAGAAACCATGTGCCTGGACGATCACGGGATTCTTATAATGTAAAAACTATAGCATCCATGGATGGTCGGTGATGGTGTTGAGTTCATTTGCGCTGCAGTCACACATGATCTGTTCAAGGTATCTGGGTTATTGTAGGCCATGTCAATAGACCATGGCCATACTGGGGACCTACTAATTCGATGGAATCAATCAGTCATATCAGAATGGAAATATGAGTTTATCACCCAACAATGATATATATATATGTATGTATATAACTACTGAAGCTGCATTTTCTTACTGTATATGAAATTCTACACTATAATAGTGCATCACGCTCCATGCACAGGACATGCCCTCATTTGACCTCACATTTCCTCAAGTGGTCCAGCGTAACCTTGTGTTCAGAATGTTCCCAGTTAAGCTTTTCAGGCATTCAATATCATTTAGTAAAAACATCGTCATTATATCTGGTAACTTCGGGCATATATCTACGGTCCACCTGAGACTCCAGCATACTATGTTTGACCTGACCTGTGACATCATCAGTGGCCTCCTGGTTAGAAAAATTTGGTGTCACGGCACAATGATGTAGCCAAGGGGACGGGGGCGATTGTCCACTCCTAGGGTTCCGACGGGCTCCTAGCGCGGCCCATGCGTAATCCTCTACGGGATCGTCCCGGCGGCGACAGAAAATCAAACAACACTTTTTTATGGCTGTTGTCGAGCTCCTGAGAACGTCTACGAACTTTTAGGTTGCCGGTCCTTATCAACGTCAACGGGCCCTTACAAATGCATACGGCCTTTACGAAGCTTACCGGCCCTTACTGGTGTATGAACTCTTACGAACGTCTATGGACCCTTCCGAACGTCTACGGGTCCCTGGGAACGTCTACGGGCCCTTACAAACGTCCACGGGTCCTTGCGAACTTCTACGGACCCTTACGAACGTCTACGGTCGCTTATGATCGCATATGGGCGTTCACGAACCGGTATGGGTCCTTACGAATGCGTACAGGCCTTTACGAGAGTCTACGACCTCTTGGAAGTGTTTACTGACGCCCTACCGAATATTCGATCGCCGTTTTTGTGTTCTAAGAAAGCTTTGACATCATGTTTTGTCTAGATGCATGTTTACGTGGTCTACATTCTTGGTCTATAACAGTGTCATGCTTACTTACAATTTGTGGAGGGGGTTCGACAGTCCGGGGCCCGAGAGGAAAACAGTGTTGTTTTACTCAGGTGTAAACGAGCCTTTTTCGAAAGGAATATAATCGAAATGATAAGGGTGCTTCTAAAGTCTCCCCCACCATCAACAACCCCCCACAAAAAACACCACCCATGCCAGTGTTCGTCGTAACGTAGTTTCATGTGTTTATGCTCTACTTCAAGATAAGAAAAAGGAAGAAACATACCTATTTATTCTGCATCCTCTCCAATTGACTTCGAGCAAGTATCGAAAAATGCTTTTCTTCACATTGTCCCTGGGGTTGAGATCATGTTTTATACTTTGGTCCGTTTGGTTGGAGAAAGCTGATCTACGAGGACATCAAATATGCAGACGCATCAAGCGAAAATGCCACAAGCCACTTCAAAATGCTTATGGCCCGGCCTTTTATTCTCTCACATGAAGTCATCGAAGCCTTTACTGAGCTAATTCATAGCCACCATTTTCAGCATGTTCTGAAACTGATTACAGACTTCAGTGCCAGCTTATCACGTCCAATAAATACAGGGCTTCCGCGCCACCACACTGGCCTGTTTGCAGTGATCAAGGGCAGCGTTGCATCAGCTGGTACAAAGGGCGGCTCCGTCATTCAGCACTATCAATAGATAAAAGCACCACTACACAGAAGAGCTCTGCACGTGGGCGATCATGACGTCACACACTTGTATGCGTCGTATGGCCGCTGACAGAGGCTCTGAGCCAGCCATGACGTCACACACTTGTATGTGTCGTATGGCCGCTGACAGAGGCTCTGGGCCAGCCATGACATCACACACTTGTATGTGTCATATGGCCGCTGGCAGGCTCTGGGCCAGCCATGACGTCACACACTTGTATGTGTCGTATGACCGCTGACAGAGGCTCTGGGCCAGCCATGACGTCACACACTTGTATGTGTCGTATGACCGCTGACAGAGGCTCTGGGCCAGTCATGACGTCACACACTTGTATGTGTCGTATGGTCGCTGACAGAGGCTCTGGGCCAGCCATGATGTCACACACTTGTATGTGTCGTATGGCCGCTGACAGAGGCTCTGGGCCAGCCATGACGTCACACACTTGTATGTGTCGTATGGTCGCTGACAGAGGCTCTGGGCCAGCCATGATGTCACACACTTGTATGTGTCATATGGCCGCTGACAGAGGATCTGAGCCAGCCATGACGTCACACACTTGTATGTGTCATATGACCGCTGACAGGCTCTGAGCCAGCCATGACGTCACACACTTGTATGTGTCATATGGCCGCTGACAGAGGCTCTGAGCCAGCCATGACATCACACACTTGTATGTGTCATATGGCCGCTGACAGAGGCTCTGGGACAGCCATGACGTCACACACTTGCATGTGTCGTATGGCCGCTGACAGAGGCTCTGGGCCAGCCAGGCGCAAATCGCGTCAGTTTCGCCACCCACCCACCTTACCTCACAGCGGAACACTTGGTTAGTTAGTGTGGCCTTAGGGCGCGCTTAAGGCAGCGGAACATAATATGCAGAAGGGGCACCCCTCACCTCACCTGACACCGGGACACAATATGCAGCATGGGCACTGCTCACCTCACCTGACTCAACTCTGGTCGAAGCGCCCTGAAGCTCAGATAATTAACTCACCATGACCTGACACCAGGACATAATATGCAGCAAGGGCACTGCTCACCTCACCTGACACCGGGACACAATGTGCAGCAGGGGCACCCCTCACCTCACCGACACCGGGACATAATATGTAGCAGGAGCATCCCTCACCCAATCTCAGGACAACAAAGGGCATGACTCGCACCCCATGTCTCAATTGGACACCGGCAGCCACTGCCTAGCCCAGGACAAGACCTACTGAGTACCGTCAACCACTGCGAACACGTCGAAGGCACAACCGTCGCCCACACCTCAATCCGCTCCGAGAACAGAACGAAGGCTGTCAACCCTTGCTTGACGAGGGTCCAGCCGCGATGATCACCGCGACCATCAGGTAACTGGTAAGGCATTGGAGGCTCGAGGGCCCATAGGTATGTATGGCTCGGTTATGACGATCATTCCTACAACCAATCGAGGACCAGGTATTCACAGTATTCTCTGGTGGACAGCTAGCGTCGTGACCGATTCGCCAGCCATGCTTTGGTATCCTCGGGTACACAGAAAGCCAAGTGTAATACTGGGACGATGTGAGCACGGCCACAACCTCCGCAACGACAGCGTCGAGAGTCGGCAGCACGCGTGCTCTCTAAAAAAAATCCTAGCACAATCCAACAAAAACATCTTGGCGTGAATTCCCAGTTTGCTGGAAATAATATCAAGGCACATCGATATATTGAATAGATGACTGCAAATCTGTAGTATAACCTTCATCTAAAATCAGCTTATACTTGCGTCAGACGCACACGATTGTGAGGCGAGATGCTGACCGTCGTCGGGTTTTGGCGTCATTGTCGAAACCCAACACGGCACACCGCTCGCCAGCACTATGGATCTCCACTGAGAACAGCATGCACAAGGAGCACAGGAGCAATGAGCGTCCATCAGAGATTATCGTGATGATCAATCACCGCAAATGCTAGCGTGGGTGGCATCACGACGAGACCACAATACCAGTGGGCAGCGATCGGTTGTCAGGTAGGACAATGTACGTCCCAGTCAGCCGACCTTTCCGACGGAGGCTCCGTTCCAACAATTCCGAGAAGGCGTCCGCTGTTTATCGTGCAATCACGCTTAGTCGCTAAGCTGATTAGCTGATCGCGCGAGACGGCGGTCAGCGTTCTCAGAGCAGCGCGTCGGCGCTCAACGGAGGCGACAGCGAGACGACCACCGCCGCAACGCCGGCCAGCTATTCTCCAGTGATGTTGGGTGAAGCGCGGCACACCACGGCGCAGACAGGCGCCCAGTCCCCATCTGGGTGCTGAGACACCGGCACGTAGTGGCTCCACGAGCAGCTGTCGGGCGCGGAACGGTCGGGAGAGAGCGGCCGGCCGGTGCGGCCACATCCGACCCACACGTCCACTCGAGATGTGAGCGATGGCCGGTGTTGGGCTGTTTTCCAGGCAGACCGGTGGGTGTCGGGTGCGTCAGCAGTAGCGGCGGCCGTCGCCGAGCACGACCACGCCCGGACACGTCACCAAATCACCCGATGTCGGCGACGACGTGACGAGCAGCTGATGAGCCAGTCTAGCCACACCCGCAATGGATGCCGCCGGCAGTGCGACGAAAATGCAGCGTTGGTGTACAACGCTGACGTCCATGTCACTCAGGTGATGAACTTGACATTAAGCCTTCTCACTTCACTTCATTCCTCTCGATCCGCAATTCATAGTAGCCGGTGGTGTTGTGTTGGCTGTTATAAGCCGATCGCCCATCCGAGTAGCAGATCCATAAGTAGACACGCCACGATGGACGCCCACTGTCTTAATAAGAACTGCGCGAGCGGACCGCGCCGGCTGCTCCTGGCCGCGGGAGCTGATGTCCCAGCGAGACACAGCACACGTTGGGAAAGACCAGCGCATACCCGAGTTCCACGACAACGACAAGCGGCTGAGGAAGCCGAGAAGAGCCGCTTAGCTGCCACCGGACGCACCTACCTCTGCACAGACGGCTCACAGAACGCAACCGGTTGCCACCGGACGCACCTACCTCTGCACAGACGGCTCACAGAACGCAACCGGTTGCCACCGGACGCACCTACCTCTGCACAGACGGCTCACATAACGCAACCGGCTGCCACCGGACGCACCTACCTCTGCACAGACGGCTCACAGAACGCAACCGGCTGTGAACCGGCTGGCACCTGCTAGCCACTGTCAATATATCCATTGCAACAGAAATGCACGAAAAATCATTAGCATTGTCTTAATACATAGACGCGGTACCCCTGCCACAACGAGCAGCAATAGGCCGTTATCTCTTTATTCAGTACTGTCAAAAATTCTACAAAAAATTGATCTTCCTCCAACTGTCTGCGTACTTGCCTAGCACTGGTCTCACCAACCCGGCTCAGTGTGCTTTCATAACACATCACCACGGAAGACCCAGTGCTGATGCTGTCGAAGCTGTCCCACAACACCATCTAAGGCCTTTTGTGGTCGATAGCGACGCCGGACTTCTGAAAGGCATTCGACAGCGGCGACAACAGAGCCTTCCTCAACAAATTTCGCTGGTATGGCATAGGGTGTAACCACTGGGGGGGGGGGCTGGGGGACATGTCCCCCAATTTCTGAAAAGTGACGATTTGTCCCCCTCAATTTTTTCCCGTGTCCCCCCAAGCCTCAGCTACCTGAGTATGATCGCCGCAAAATTATACTTAATCATTTATAAAGTGAAAATATATATGCAAGAGAATCACCAAAAATACTAGAAACCGATCAAGCCAATCAACGGGCTTCACAGGCTATCTGTCGTCACAAAATCTCCGAATGGTAAATCAGCAAACGTTAGAAATTTCTGCTTCCAGACCATTCTTGAATAACATGAACCTTGGCCATCTTGTGTTTTCGCTTCGGTGGAAAATTGTGCTTTGCCAGGCAACAAATTTGCATTATCGCAAGGCTTTATTATAGTCTTAGGTTGCATTCCCCTGCGCATATATTGATATATCTTGAACAAACGTGACTCTGGGTGTCCTTGGGTATCTTCAAGACCATGGAGGGGAGTCATGGGCAGCCTTAAGCAAGTACGTCAAGTTAACGTCGTATTCGTATTCGTATTCAGCGACGTGTTCGCCAGAGGCGTATTTGTATTGGCATCGGCATTCAGCGACGGGTTTATGATCGTTCGAATCAATTACCACAAATGCTTCTGCTTGCACTGAACACGCTGGAAGCAACTACATAGGTCTCACATTACCACCTTAACGGTCAAGGTCCAACGCAAACCGGTTTCTTCGGTTGCCTCCCATTTTTTTTCGTTTTCACCCAAACCTGCCCAAATCTGGTATCAAGCAATAGCCTGTGGTGAACCATCGTGTAACATTTCAAACCGGTACATGTCAAGGGCAAACTTCTAGGTCAAAGGTTAGCTTGATTTATTAGATGGCGATATTGAAGCGATATCGACCGAACGCGAGGTTCGGTTGCTATCGCTTCAATTTCCATCAAATGGGCGTCATTCGACGTGGCTTGTTATGCGGTATCAGAAAGCTAAGCAATCGAATTATTTTTCAAGGGCAAAGGCCAAGCTGATCATCCGGTCCGCTCAATTTTCTTTCGTTTTCGCTCAAACCCATCCAAATCTGGTATCAAGCAATAACCAGTGGTGAACACTCGAGTAACATTTCAAACCGGGACATGTCAAGGTCAAAGATTTGATTGAGTTCTTCGATGACCTCGCGTTTCGTCGCTATGGCTTCAATTTGCAGAAAATGGATGTCATTCGACGTCGCTTGTTGTGCGGTATCAGAAAGTTGATAATTCGAAATCATCTCGACGGGTCAAAATTCAAGCTGATTTCTTCGGTCGCCTCACATTTTTTTGTTTTTTTCGCCCAAGCCTACCCAGATCCACTATCAAGCGATAGCCCATGGTGAACCATCGAGTAACATTTTGAAACCGGGATATATCAAGGTCAAACCTCAAGGTCAAAGGCTAGTTTGAATTTTTCGAAGTCCTCGCGATTCGTCGCTATGGGTTCAATTTGCATCAAGTGGGTGTCATTTGACGCGGCTTGTGCCGTATTATAATGTTACCAAATCGAACTAATTTCAAAGGTCAAAGGTCAAACCGATTTCTTTGGTCGCCTCGTATTTTTTCGTCGCCCTAACCTACCCACATCTGGTATCAAGCAATAGCCCGTGGTGCACCTCGAGTAACATTTCAAACTGGAACATGTCAATTTCAAACCACAAGATCGAAGGATAGCTTAAATTGCTCGAAGTCCTCGCGCCTCGTCGCTATGTCTTCAATTTTCATCAAGTGGGAGTCATTCGACGTGCCGTGAGGTACTCTAGCAAACTGTTCAGAAATCACATTAATTTTCAAAGTCAATGGTCGAGCTCATTTCTTCGGTCGCCCCGCGTTTCTTCGTTTTCTCCCAAAGCTACCCATGTTTGGCATCAAGAGATAGCCCGTGGGCAACCCTCGAGCAACATTTCAACCCGGGACATGTCAGGTCAAGCCTCAAGGTCAAAGGTTAGTTTTAATTTTTTTCAAAATCCTCGCGTTTCGTCGCTATGGCTTCAATTTGCATTATGTGGGTGTCATTCGACGTGGCTTGCCGTACGGTATCAGAATGTTGAGATATCGAAATAATTTCACAGGTGTCGAAGGTCCAGTGTGTGTACAATGATTGAGTGTAATAGGAATAGGAGGATCAAATCTGTTTTTGTTTGCAGCCGTTGTGATAGCAGGCACTCATATCCTATATGACTAGGAGCTCCCCCAAGAAATCCGTCATAACCTGCTCGGACGGCGCTCTCATCGCTTGGTTTTTAATTTACACCGCCACATTGCTGTTCCGGACATATAAAATATATATTTTTTTGTCTCAAATTGTCCGCTTTCCTCTTAATGGTTCAACGGAAGTTGTCAAATTTGGAAGAGAAGCCAAACGTGAATACGCACAATTTTATAACCAGCCTGAGTTCATAACCACGAGTGAGCAATGTTGTAATCAGGGGTGGATCCAGGAATTGTCATGGGGGGGGGCACTTGTCTGGAGGGGCGCCACTGCGAAAGCACCTGGATGGGCACCTCTGGCTGCAAGATTCGAGGGGCGGGATGCACTGGTCCCTTCCCGAAGTGGCGACTTTCCTTCCAAGGGGGTGCCTTTCATTCATAATAAAAATAATATAATAAAATAATTAATAAAATAAAGTAAAAATTCGAGCGGGTACACTGAAACCTTTTCAGAGGGGGGCCTTTTCCCGGCCCGAGGGTCGCCACCTTCCACGTGGCATGATGGCACATGCCCTCATGCCCCTTATCCGCCTTGGTTGTCATTGCATCGAAATGTGTCCCCGTAAAACAAGAAAGCATGGGCAAGGTATTGTATGCCCATATTTACTACAATAAAACCATCGTCCAATATTTTATGTTTTTCCTGCTACAAGAGGGCAACGTTTAACATAGTTACAGTATGGCTCTATGGTGATTGTGAAATCGGGCCCAGCACATACGACATAAAGCTAGATGTTCATAGACCGTGATAAGGAGTAGAACTCGCTAATTTTGGCGAAACATTTTGTGGTAAATTTGCAGTATAAGGTGTTTAAAATATATTTTTTGGGGGAATTTGTATTTGGAATACCATGTTTATGAAAGTGACTAAGATGATTGAACCACTTATTTTCTGTGCACATGCTTACTTTTGAGGTTGTGAGCAAAATAATGCCAAAAAGGGGCTTTAAGTTAGGTAACATTCCACAAAAGAAATTGTAAAAAATAAAAAATAAATGCCACATAAGCGTAACCAAACCTAGCTTAACCTACCTTTGGAGAAAAAAAATCCAAAAAAAATAAATGAAAAAATGTCAAAATATTTTCTGAAAATTCTCAACATTAAAAAGAAACCTAACCCAGCCTAACCTAACCTAACCTAAGCTTCTTTTGAAGAAAAAAAATATTTTAAAAAAAAATAATTTTTTGATTTTTTTTTAACCTTTTCGGTATTATTGTGCTTTAAGATGGTAACCATAAAAGTGTTTAAACGCATTTTCCTCCACAAAGCAAACAAATGGGTTAGGTTTGGTTAAGTTAGGTTAGTTTAGGTTTTTGAGTTCGAAAATTTGTCAAAATTAAAAAAAAATTGTGTTTTTTTTCATTTACACATAAAATAAGGGGTCCCATCATCTTAGTCACCTTCATGAACATGGTATTCTGAAGACAAATTCCAATAAAAAAACACCATATACTGCAAATTTACCCACTTTGTCCGCAAAATATACTTTTTAACAATGGATGATGTATTGTTCTTTTTTTGTAAATCCGAATCCGTAATGGGTCACAGAGGTCAAATTCCCCAGGCTGACATGAGCTCCAGAAAATGGTATTTCAGGTGACTAGGAGAAAAAAAGAACGGCGATTTTTTTCTTAGAAAAAAAAACGGCGATCCAATATTCGGTAAGGCGTCAGTAAGCACTTCCAAGAGGTCGTAGACTCTCGTAACGGCCTGTACGCATTCGTAAGGACCCATATCCGTTCGTAAACGCCCATATGCGATCATAAGCGGCCGTAAGCGTTCGTAAGGGCTCGGAGAAGCTCGTAAGGGCCCGTGGACGTTTGCAAGGGCCTGTAGACGTTCGCAGGGTCTAACCCGTAGACGTTCGGAAGGGTCCATACACGTTCGTAAGATTTCGTACACCTGTAAGGGCCCGTAAGCTTCCTCAAGGCCGTATGCATTTGCAAGGGCCCGTAGACGTTCATAAGGACCAGCAACCTACGAGTTCGTAGACGTTCTAAGGAACTCGACAACAGCCATACAAAAGTGTTGTTTGCCTTTCTGTCGCCGCCGCCACGATCCCGTAGAGGATTATGCACGGGCCGCGCTAGGAGGCCGTCGGAACCCTAGGAGTGGACAACCGCCCCCGTCCCCTTGGACAACCGCCCCTGTCCCCTTGGCTACATCCTTGCGTCGGGACATCACATTGTGCTAACCAGGCCACTGATGATGTCACAGGTCAGGTCATGCACAGTATGCTGAGTCTCAGGTGGATCGTAGATATATGCCCGAAGTTACCACATACAAGGACGATGTTTTTACTGATATGATATTGAATGCCTCAACAGCTTAACTGGGAACATTCTAAACACAAGATTACGCTGGATCACGTGCGGAAATGTGAGGTAAAATTACGTCAAATCCTGTGCATGGAGCGTGATGCACTATTATCGTGTAGATTAACATCTACAGTAAGAAAATGCAGCTTCAATAAATATATATAGATATATATATATATATATATATATATATATATATATATATATATATATATATATATATATATATATATATATATATATATAACATACACATATATATAATAATTGTTGGCTGATAAATTCACATTTCCATTCCTATATGACTGATTGATTCCATCGAATTATTCGTTCCCCAGTATGGCCATGGTCCATTGACGTGACCGACAATAACCCAGATACCTTGAACAGATCATGTGTAACTGCAGCGCAAATGAACTCAACACTATCACCGACCATCCAGGGATGACATAGTTTTTACATTATAAGAATACCGTGATCGTCCAGGCACATGATTTCTGTGATATCATTTGACCTAATCTAGGCTCGCCGTGGCATTCGAATTTTAACACGACATATCTGAGTAACCAGAGTATGCTACGTTTTATATCTCTAGCTTTAATGGTTCCATTGTACTGGTGGAAAACAAAAAGGGGGAATTGACCCCTGTCATTTGCGGGTTAATACGTGCGCTAGGACGGGGGGGGGGTCCGCTACTTTCTCCGGTTCTTTGCAAATATCTCCCAAACCAAGAAACTTACTGAGGTGATTCTTCGTTTTCCTTCAGGTGTAGACACAGCTGGACGCCTAAAAAAGGGTTAGATATTTCGCAGGTTTTTGACGTATAAACGCAATGCGTTATAGTCAAACGCTCCGGGCGAAATGGTGTGTGAAAAATAACGGTGAGGCATGATAAGCGGATCCAAGGAACACATATATAACTAATACCTCAACTATATCAGCTATGTTGGTCATGCCTAGCTGTACTACATTCCCCACCAAACGTGCCCATAAGTTATTCCAATGACGCCAAAACGTACGGTAAATGGTAGTGTATGATAATTAGCTTCATTTTACCCCGAACGCATTTGACGTCGGATCACGAATATTTGAACACAAAAGTGTTCCATACAGTTTTCAGGCACCGTGCAGAATTACTGTTCATATAATTCATATCTAAGATCATATTCTGAGTGGTTTTTACTTTTATCCCACACCTATCCTCATTGAACATTTTGCAAACATCTCTTAGACTGATGCTGGACTTAGCTTGCGCGCTGCTTGTCTGCAGCACTTCTCAGAAATCATATGTGGCTCTGGAGGTTCATCATATTGGTGCTTCCGCTTGCCAGATAAGTTATTCTGTGCTATATTGCTCTTTCACACAGCTACTGATTAGCTATGAAGCTGAATGGAAATTTTTAACTCGAACAAAATGAATCACAGTTTGTGATATTGCAAATTCCTAAGTTTTATAGCTGCGTACCATGTGTCCGGAAACTTTTTTTTTATTTCGGGCGACCCATGGTGAATGCATTCCCACTGAGTAAATACAAAATCACACCGTTTTATCAGCAGTTGTATAATAATAGGTCATTGGGCAGTCCACAGAGCCCACATTTGTATCTTCGAATTATGTGCAAAAATGCAGACGTCCCAACGATGTTCATTTGTATTGCTCGTCCGTTCATCTCCGCAACTTCTGGATGGTCACAATCCGTAATTTGTAGTAAGCAGACATATTTACCTTTCGCCCCCTCCATATCATGTTTTGTTTTCGCTTGCACTCATTCCCTCATTTGCTGGAGAACTCATTCAGTTGGTGTTCTACTCTTGTGTAGAAGACAACATTTTTTTAGAGCGCAATTGCGGTGAATGAAACGTTATGTTTCGTACAGCACATGGCCCTAATGCCGGAGTTGAGAGCCGCTTGTGCAACCAGCGACGACCTCTCGGAACGAATACGAGCTGTTTGAAACCTGCGCTGACTCCTATATATTGCAAGCGCCTGACGAATTCTGTTCCCAGACGAATGCAAAAGGAGGTCGACAACGATGGCGGATGGTCACGACATTAGGCCGCAGGAGCAGCCATTCATTGTTCCAGTGTTGGAAGTATTGCTCTGCGTGCTGTGTGTGTGTCTTGGTCTTTGTGTTTGTCAACGAAACCGGTCTGCATAGGCGTAATGCTCCCTCATGGTATCTTATGTAGTTTTCGAGATACAAGACCATTTGACGTTGCTCAGCATATGGTACCATTGCTTTTACTGCGTACTGAACCTGAGAAAGGCAAACATTACTTGAAGGTCTGAAAAGAGCGCATGAAAAGTCCGAGGTTACAGCGTGTCATCTATTAAGTTTTTTCTTTCTTTCAAACTGAAAAAAAGTTGGGGCAAATCAGGACTGTTTTGAAAAATGGGGGCACAACTTAGGAACATCTTGCCTTCATCACCGCCTCGGCCACACCAACCTTGAAAATGATTCTCCACCCATGGTGGCAGCGTTCCGGTCCGTGTTGATTCCTTGCATACGGCAGATGCATCCAGAACTGAAAAAGTCCACTTCTCCGATGGATGCGCTGGGAAATCTCAAAAGAACCGTTGCGTTGTAAATACTTGTAGCCACCAGAAATATTGAGTATCAGGCATAACTTGGTCGGCTAAGTGTGCGGAATATCGTGTCGGCCTCCAACGGCCACTAGATGGGTAAATCGTAACCCTTCAGCATTTATTGATGAATTGCGAGTCATGCCCCAGCACTAACATTAAGTTTTCGTTGTCTCGGCGTCCACAATGTGTAGTATGGCCGATAAACCTGCAGCTCGATTACGTGAATCGCTTCTCTTGAAGGGCATAACGAGACTTCAACGCGTTGTGCCGTGAGATGGAAATAGATCATGATAGTAGAGATAATATGTCTGCGGATGTCGACCATTGTGCACGTCGAGTCCGTAAATGACATGCACGATCTTGGCCTCGAATAGTGCTGTGCTGAACCTGGCAGGATCGTGTACATGATGTGCATATGCACCTGCTATGTTCCTCATTCGCTTGTAACTAAATGTGCTTGCAACTGAAATGCGTTGTGTGAAAGCAAGTAATTCCTGAAGAACGTCAAGTATTGCACTTAAATAATTTCTTAGAAGGCGAACGGCGTATTTCATTGGACGCTAACCTTCCTTTCAAGGTTAGGTCAGCGCGCATATCTATGTGACTTTTGAGACCTCACATAACGAGTTTTGACACTGTCGCGCTCTCTGACCAAACTGTTTTCCACGACACCCGTACCAACACGACACCCATGCCAAATACTTTCTATAATACACATATAACCTTCAGTTTGAAGTCAGGTCACTGACCCATGTGTGACTTCTGTAACCTCTGATACTTACATGTGAGGCTATCTTGGTCTATAAGAAGAGTGCTATAAAATTAGATCCAAATCGGTCACATTCTGCAATGCACACGAAACTACTATTTCGAGGTCAGGTCACTGATCCAGATGTGATCTCTCTCATCTACGGCGTACTGAGGAATATCAACTTCGTGTTCAATGAGCGAGCAACTTTGAAACAACACCCATATCGGCTATGTCACGACAATACTACTGCATGGAGGCCAGGTTATGCCCTGACAGTTGACCCCAGTGACCCATTACGAAGTCAGCTTTACAAAAAAAAAGTATTGATGCTAACAGTTATACAATTGATGGGGCAATATTCGGTGGAGGAACAAAGAAAATAAAAACAGCACTTTAAAAAAGCAACGCGGTGAACAAAAGGTCACGAGTTAACATTACTTAAAGTTGATCCCAGCAAATCCGAACTATTTGCATTACGTTGGATGGGTCTCCTTCCTTTAATTGATGCATCAGTTTGGTGCGCTAACTTCTACCATCATTGCTAAAAAAAGGTATATGTACTTTCTCCGTGACTTCCACATTTAGATGACTCTTGAGAGCCTATTCATGACCCTTAGACCAAGAAAATAAAGAATCACAGAATCATAATCTTGGCCATCGATAACTACATCAACCCATGTTAGAGAAAATATGAGAGGGCGTGGTGAGCATGCCTTTGTGATTTGTTCTGGAATTGTCCAATTAGAAGGTCGGGGTGGGGGGGGAATTCCGCCTTCAGGGACCCAAAATTATTTAGTGTCTAGTAGCAAATTTGCTACTGACCCTAACCCTGACCAAAACAATTCATCTTCGTGCATAGTATATCCTCGTCGTCTCCTGCCCGACCCGCGGCGGCATAGTATATCCTCGTCGTCTCCTGCCCGACCCGCGGCGGCATAGTATATCCTCGTCGTCTCCTGCCCGACCCGCGGCGGCATAGTATATCCTCGTCGTCTCCTGCCCGACCCGCGGCGGCATAGTATATCCTCGTCGTCTCCTGCCCGACC